>BJCN01336361.1:0-10324 GCA_018326445.1 Flaveria brownii
AAGCAACAAGAAGTTTGAAGAACTTCTTGCTCAACAAAGGGCTTTTAAAGACCCTTTATTTTTGGGATATAACAAAGTTAATCTACCCTATAATGATAATTATATTCCTTTACCTGACTCAATGACAAACAAACAGGGTTAGTCACTTGACCTACATGACAGAACAGATGATTCAAAGCCATCATCATCAAAGTCATCATTAAATGATAGAACACCTTTGATAAAATTTGTTAAAGTCATGATTCGCCACAAACTAAATCAACAAATTTTTATCAAGGAGAAAACAATGAATTTGATGAACAGACTTCTGATGAAGACGATATTGACTTGCTGGAAGATGAATCCATTCAACCAATTACTAAACTCACAAAGATTCAAGTGTGGTTGAAGTTCAAACAAAACAAACAAAGCAGACTCAAGGATTTGACATCTGCTCTCGTGGAAAGAATATTGAATCTTCCACTGCTTTTCTTAAACAAAGTAACAAAGGAAAAGGAAAAACTCTTATTATTTAAAAACAATCAACTGTGACTTTTAATATTCCTCTCAAATCAAACTTAAAATCAAAAGTTGCAAACAAACAATACAATTCTGATTTACCATATCGTGAATGGTGTGATCAATACACTCACAGCACTGAAAAATGCAAATATGGTAAATATTGCAAATACTGTCCCATGAACAATCATAGTACTGAAAGTTGTCATTTTCATAACTATTGTTCTATCTATAAAAGGAACAATCACAGTACTAATGACAAAAAGCAAAACACACAGTCTCAAGTAGTAAAAACTAATAACAAACAAACAGTTCGTACTAAAAGGAACAAAGTAGGAGTACCAAGACAAACTCTTCATCAAACGGTTGTTCTAAGCAATGACAAAACATTTTATGACAAGGTTACATAAATAGCAAGGAGACATAAGTCTTAAACCAGACAAACATCAGACATTGGCTCTAGTATAAGAAGAGCTCAAAGTATTTCTCCTGACAGAGCTAAATCAATCAAAGGAAATCTAGTGTACCTAGAATTCCTAACCACTAGAAAATGAAATTTTAGAAGAATTTTGCATCATGGGAAAAGACGGAAAACCCAAAACCATCTTGGCTTGGGTTGCACCATCTAACTAATTTCTTGTGTTTTCTCAGGGACATCAAAAAAGGCCTGGCAACATCTGGTTTGTTGACAGTGGATGCTCCCGACATATGACAGGAAATTGTTCCCTCCTTTGGGCTTTTAAGAGCAAACATGGAGGAAATGTAGCCTTTGGAGGTGACAAGACAGGTGGAAAGATAACAGGAGAAGGAACAGTAACAAATGGTTTGATCAGCTTTGAAAATGTCAGCTAATGCTCCAACCTTCAGTTTAATCTTCTTAGTGTGTCCCAAATTTGTGATAAGGGATATGCCACCTTATTTGACTCCAACAACTGCTACATACTCAAGACAAGTTTTCAAATACCAGAAGATTGTATCCTTTTGAAAGCTCCACATCATAACAACACATACATTGTTGATATGAACACTGTTTCTACAACCACTCCTGAAACATGTTTATTATCAAAAGCATCAGAAGATGTTTCCGAATTATGGCAAGATGACTAGGACACTCTAATTATAATAGAATGAATCAATTAGTAAAAGGTGACTTAGTAATAGGTTTACCACAAAAAGAATTCTTCTGTACAGACCATTGCACTGCATGTCTAAAAGGCAAACAACATAGAGTGTCTTATAAGTCAAAATTGGTAAACTCTAACAACACATCACTCAAATTGCTTCACATGGACCTTTTTGGCCCAACAAACATCCTAAGCATAAGAAGGAAGCAATATTGTCTTGTTATAGTAGAGGATTAATCTAGATTTTCTTAGGTTTTCTTTCTACTACACAAGTCAGAAACACCAGACATACTCAAAACATTTATCACTAAAATTGAGAATCAATTGGATCTTAAAGTTAAATCTTTAAGAAGTAATAATGGTACAGAATTTAAGAATGACAGTATCTTTTCCTTTTGTGCAGAAAAAGGAATAAGTCATCAGTTCAGTGTAGCAAGAACTCCTCAGCAAAATGGAGTAGCTAAAACGAGGAACAGAACATTGATAGAAGTAGACAGATCAATTCTTACTGACTCTCTATTACCCATATCTTTTTGGGCTGAAGCAATCAACACAGCTTGTTACATACAAAACAAAACATTAATAATCAAAGAACATACAAAGACCCCATATGAATTAATGTTTAAAAGAAAACCTTTTATTGGATTTCTTAAAGCTTTTGGATGTTCTGTTTCAATCTTAAACACCAGAGAACAAGTATCCAAATTTGCTCCAAAAGCAGATGATGGATTCTTTGTTAGATACTCAGGAAGCTCAAAAGCTTACAGAGTATACAATCCAAGACTTAGTATAGTGGAAGAAACAACTGATATTATTTTTAATGAACATTCTTTCACAATTAAAGTCATTGGATCAGACTGGTTGTTTGACATTGATTCATTAACAAAATCATTTGATACATCTTATTTTGATGTTTTAGGTACAAAATAAGATATTGAATATTCTATGGTACCTCCTCAACCAACCATTGATGTTCCTCTAACTGCTGATCCTCTAAGGAGAACAAACACATCTCCTTCAAGCACAACATTTACACCTCTAATGAAACAAACCAAAACATCCAATGAAACAAACACATGTACACCATCTTCATCAACACCTTTGAAAACCAAACCACCTAGTCAACCAACATCATATCAACTTCACATAGTTGAAGAAGATGATGATTATCATTCTTTACCAGACACATATCATGACAATGAAATCTTAGATTTCTTTCAAGATTCCGCACAAACATTTAATGACCCTGCACAACCAGAATGTCCCTCAAACACAAATACCCTTGCCCAACCAACCACACCAGAACAAACATTCAACAATCTTGATTCAATAATTCTTGTTGATCAGATTGAAACAACAAGAATACACAAAGATCACCGTTTTTGAAAACATCATAGGTGACCCTAATACCCGACTGACAAGGAGTCAATCAGACACAACAAACATTTGCTTGTGTTCTTATTTCTCATCTCTAACTGTACCCAAAAACATCACCGAAGCATTTAAAGACAATAGTTGGATAGAAGCAATGCAGGAGGAACTACAACAATTCAAAAAGCAAGATGTATGGGAACTGGTTGATCTACCTGTAGGCCAATATGCCATAGGCACAAGATGGCTATTCATAAACAAGGCAAATGATAGATGGATTGTCATTAGAAACAAAGCAATGCTTATTGCCCAAGGATATACTCAAGAGGAAGGCATTGACTATGATGATGTCTTTGCTCTAGTAGCCAGGCTGGAAGCCATGCGAGTGTTCCTTGCATATGCCTCCTATAAAAACTTCACTGTCTTTCAAATGGATGAAAAATGTGCATTCCTTTATGGAAAGATAGATGAAGAGGTATATGTTGCTCAACCACCAGGGTTTGAAGATCCAGAATTCCCTCATAGAGTCTACAAGTTGGATAAGGGTCTATATGGTCTTCATCAAGCACCTAGGAAGTGGTATGAGACTTTATCAAAGTTTCTGCTATAGAATGGGTATACCCGAGGGAAATAGACAGACATTGTTCTTAAAGAAGAAAGGACTACTTGTAGTGGTTCAAGTCTATGTGGATGACATCATCTTTGGCTCCACAAACACATAACTTTGCAAAGAGTTTGAAACTCTTATGAAATCCAAATTCCATATGAGCTCAATATGAGAACTTAGCTTCTTTCTTAGACTACAAGTTCATCAATCACAAGATTGAATTTTCATCAACCTAGACAAGTATGTCCATCAGATTCTCAAGAAATATAACATGGCACACTACACATCAAGCAAAACACCATTTGCAACTGGACTGAAGTTTGGACCAGATCCAGAAGGCACATCAGTTGATCAGAAACTTTATAGATGAATGATAGGTTCTCTGATGTACCTTACAGTAAGCAGACTACATATAATGTATGCAGTATGCATGTGTGCTAGATATCAAGCAGATCCAAAAGAATCACATATTAATGTTGTAAAGAGAATCATTAGATACTTGAAAGGTAAACCAACACTTGGTTTATGGTATCCTAAAGATGGATACTTCTCTTTATATGCATACACAGACAATGATTATAGTGGATGCAATAACAACAAAAAATCCACAACAGGAGGATGTCAGTTTCTTGGATCAAGATTGATCTCTTGGCAGTGCATGAAACAGACAAATGTCTCTGTGTTAATAGATGAAGTAGAATACATAGCTGCTTCTGCATGGTATTCTCAAGTGTTATGGATACCAAACCAAATGCTTGACTATGGCTTTAATTTTCTTAAAACACCCATACACATTGACAATTCTGTAGCCATGTTTATCACAGACAATCCTGTTCAACATTCAAAAACCAAACACATAGAGATCACATGTCATTTTCTAAGAGATTGCTCAGAAAAAGGTTTGATCCAGTTGATCAAAGTTCATAAAGACAATCAATTGGTTGATCTTTTTACAAAATCATTTGATTCAACTAGATTTGAATTTCTAGTTCAGTCACTTGGTTTGATCAACTATGAAACTACAAATTAATGTTTTCATACATTAAAATCAAATAGTATTGATTTTGTTAAAGTCCAAAACAATGTCCCACTTCCATCTTTTTTCAAAATCAAGATAACATGCACCCTAATCATTTGCTAACATTGAATCACACATAGACTTCATGAGAAATGATAGTACACTAGCATAGCTCTTCACTTGAGTCTTTTTCCACTAATAAAGACTAATGATCCCTTGTTTGATATGTGGATAGGCTCAGCATGGGACACCTAACATCAGATACAATAGTGAAGAACTAAATTCTCATGATTGTGTGACCAACAACACAACTTGGTTTAGAGTAAGTATTGATTTCTTTAACATAGATATCTTGAAATCTAACTTCAATACACCAAGTGAAACAAATTATAAATTTCTCAATTTAAGTGTATCCTCTATTATGATAATCATAGACCTGGAGTACACCAAGACATTCTTTATTGTGCTGAGCACAGATCTGAATGTTCTTAATCTTGATATACAAAAGATTCCCAACGAGGAACACATCCTATAAGGATTATCAATCAATAAAGTCTTTATGACTAGCTTCCAAAGAGAATTGCAAAAGAAACCTAAAATTGATAACCCAATAAACAAGAAAATGATTGAGCATTTATCATCCTAAGTAGCTAGATCTTAAGTATTGAAATTACTTTCTAGCTTATCTTGAGGAGAATCATACATATCATACAATAAAATGTTGGGTACACACAACTCATGTCAATCAACACACAACTTGATAATCACTCACTGTTTAAATCAACCATTAATACCATGCTTGAGTTTAAGTGGATCAATATATCTACAATCAACAATGTACTTGTCTATGTCTATTCTTCAACATCAAACAAACAAATTAGTGAAGAACTACATACTAGTATGATCTTATGGTATGTGCACATGATTCATGTGGTTTATGATTAAACAAGCATTTTGAGTAAACAAAGGATAAAATTCTTGTTACATCATAAGTAAATCACTCTTAAACAAACATTTGGACTTTGATAATTTCAAATTTAAGCATATATAATTTTTTGTCAAATTTTTAAAATATGTAACAATTTAGGGGGAGAATTTGAATATTGAAATTGTCAAAGGCAGCAAAATTGTGCATTAACATTCAAATTTAAAAAAAATAAACAAAGCCAAAGTCAAGCCAACACTAACTAACAGCAGATTGACACATATATATTTGTTTGTTTATTTTATTGCACAATATTGCTTTAGAGTGATATCAAATCATCTATATATTAAAGTGTTAAAATTTAATATTTTAACATACATTTAAAGATTTTTGATAAAATATTCAAAATTAATTTGAATGTTAATAATTTAAAGATTTTCTAAATTATTCAGAATTAATTTCAATACATAACTTTTCAAACAGATCAAACAATCACACCATTCAAAAGTTTATTAAAGTTTTTTAAAATTTTCACAACTGTTCATACAATGGATGAGTAAAATTTCATCAGCTGTGAACAAATTTTGCTTAAAACAGACAACTATACATAAAGTGGATAACCAAAATTGTTTATCCGCTGAAGGTACAGTACCATACAAAATTACAAGTGTTTGCAGCGCATGAGCAAAATTGTTCATCCGCTTTGAACATCAATAAAAAATAACAAGTGTTGACAGCGTATGAATAATATTGTTCATCCGCTGTGAACATATCAAACACAACAAAAAACTCTTTACAGCGTATGAACATTTGATCATCCGCTGTGAGCATATTAAACATCAAAGCAGTGTCTATAGCATATGAACAAAAGTGTTCATATGCTATGGAAACAGTTTAAAATAAATGGTCATACACAGCGTTTGAACAAAATTGTTCATCCGCTTTGTGAACAATGCACAAGTAAAGTGCACAGCGCATGAACAAAATTGTTCATCCGCTTTGTGTATAGTACATACACAAAAGGGTTCATAGCGTACAGCCAAAACTGTATAGCGGACACTGTGTCCACATCGGACACTTTTCCCACAGCGGATAACCAATTTTGATTCAATTTTTTACACAACAAACATGTACTGTATACACAACGGAGACACAAATTGTACGTTGTATATATAGTTCACACTTGTAACTTTTTCAAATCACCACGAGTGAAAGTGAGAAAATCAGTAAAAATTTAAATCCTTTGATAAACCCTTAAACCCCTGTTCATCAAAACCATAATTCTGATCGATATATCGAGTAATTCACAATCTATTTGGTATAAAAACATTATTCTTAACATTAATAATTCTTTAAAACATCATGTTATGAGATTTTGATTCAAACATTGTTTGACCCAAGCCAAAATTGAACTTAAATCTTGAACATGAATCATTTGATGTTTTAAAACATAACAGACACTGAATTTGGGGTAAATGACCATAGTCGACTGTGTTTGAAATTGTTATTTGATGAAATTTGATTAAATGTTCATCAGGTTCATGCTCAAACAGGATGTTCATGTCCAAAATCAAACAAAAACTGAGTTTTGATCTTTGAAAATGTTGAAAGTTTCTTAAAATGTGTTATAACTTAGTAAACATGTTCAAAATGATGCAACAAACATGAAAAATCAGTCAATTTGGCATGACATTTATCAGACAAACATTAAATGAATCATTATTCAATATGCATTAAATGATCATATTTGACTCTAATAGGTCAAACTGAAAATCATGATCAAACAGATATGAGATCAAACTTATGTATGTGTTAATCAAAACAACTTGTTGATGATGAACAAACAAAATATACATTTTTTAGATAAAATCAATACAAATTAAACAAGAATTTGCAAAATCAAATTTGACAATATGTTGACTTTTGAAAAGTCAAACTTGTTCAATTAGAAAATTGCAAAGAACAAACATAGACAAGTGTTTAACCATACATTGAATCATCTCATAACATACATAATATACCAACATACACTTGATCATCATTTCATCATTAGACTTTATTTGCATACTCAATACTAACACTTAATCTTTTTACTACAGATATGGCTGATTTAGTGTTTGTAAGAGATCACAACATATGTGCATTTCTTGATCCTGACTCTCCTATGTCAGTGAACTATAGAAACATGATTCAAGCAATTAGACAGACAATACTTGTGCATGCCATGACTTTCTGACCAGACATCTATGAAGATCACATTGTCCAATTTTGGACAAATGCACACCTTGAAGAGATTGATGATCAGCAAGTAGTTATATCTACTGTGTATAATCAAGAAATCATCATCTCAAAAGAAGTGATCAGAAGGGTGTTGCAATTGGGAGAAGAATATGCTCAAGGCCTAACTAAGTTTGATGAACACTATGTGCTACATGTGTTCAGGCAAATTGGATATACAGGAACCATAGAGAGAAAGCAAATCAAGAAGGCAAACATGTGTGCACAATTCAGGTTCTTGATGTACACCTATTAGAAAACCATGTCAAACTGGAAGACAGGATGGGATACGACATCCTTAAGGGCATCATGTGCATTAGCAAGTATCATTGCAAGAAGGCCATTTAACTTTGCTGCTCAAATTCTCAATGGCGTTGTCTACAACATCACAGAAGTGAAAAACAGATTTATGATGTTTCCAAGATTTCTACAAATGATCATAGATGATTTATTGCCTAACATTCAAAGAGAAGGAGCCATTTTACAGCCTGTTCATCTTAATGAGTATGTTTTCAATAGGATAAGATCAAATATCTATCAAGGGGATGAGGTGTTTGTGCCTCCTCATATGATTGACCATGACATCCCTGTTCCTGAGGAATTTTTAAGAATTCCTGGAAAAGATGAATCATTCATGCTATTTCAACAAGCCATTCAACTAGCCCAATCATTCAACCATAACCAATCATACAGCCTAAACCAATAGAACAACAACCAGTCATCCAAGCTCAAAACATACAGCATGATCAACCAATATCACCGTAACAACCTCTAAGATCACAAACATTTAGCCCTCAATCATTCAGTCCTCAACAAACACATTTTCCATCTCCACTACACAGCCCAAACCTATCTGATCAGCAAACACTTTTATCTATATTGAGAAATATAGATTCATCACTTGACAACAAACTGATAAGTATGAAGATGTTGCAACTTCATCTCATGAGCCTAAATCTGAACAAGCTGCCACTACTACTGAGTTAGGTGAAGAAAGTAGTAAGATGCTTACAGAAGAAGATATTGAGCACTCCAAGGTCTTTCTCTTCACTGAGTACAATAAACTCATTGAAAGATCAAATCAATGAACTAAGAAGTTAAAAGAAAGGATCAAAAAGAAAGACAAGGAGATTGAAAAGCTTAATTCAGATCACAAAGTACAAAACCTAATTGTGAAGGTTGTGGAGCAACAACTAAGTCAAACAAAGAAGAAGTGAAATGAGAAAGACAATGAACTCCTTATTGCTAAAGCTAAGATTGACTACCGGGGAAATCAGTCCATAGCTAAAGAACATGAGATTAATGAGCTGAAAAAGATAATAGAAGCTCAATCTGAAGAAATTCAAAGGCTAAACAGAGAGCTTGAATACAATGACACTCAGCTGAATGAGAAAGAACATTCAGCAGATCTTAGTGAAGATCTGAGTGATAATGAGAAGTTGGATAATGAAGCTGAAATAAGTCAACCTCAAACTGAACAAACAAGCTTAGCAATGATCATTCCTGAAGAATCATACATAATGGATAAGTTATTTAGTGATGCTAATCCTTATGAGAACATATACTACTCACCTATCTTAAGACAACACTTTCACACTCCTGATCCAGTTTCTCAAGAAACTGGTAGTATTCCTCATGAGCCCCTGATAGATAAATAAAAGGAGTTAATCAAACAATTCAGTGAAGCTTTAAAAGAGTCATCAAAAGATCAAGCATCATCATCATCTGAAACTCCTTTCAAAACTTATGAAAGGAAAAGAAAGAGATCTTATTTACCCTCTTTACTCAAAGGAAAACAAACTGATGGTGAATAAGAAAAGCCAGAGTCTCCTCCATTAAAGCTTCTAAAAGTGAAATCTGAACCTGTTGAGTTAGATGCTCCTCATCATCATCTAAAGCATCTATACTTGAAGAGGGGGAGATTGACCAATCTGGTGAACAACAACAAATTCCTATTATTATTCTAAGTGATTCGTGAGGAGGAGGAAGAAGAAAGGGACGGGCATGAAATAATCCAAAACATTCTAGAGCTCTTTACATGTGATCCTCAAACCTTGATGGGGTAGAGCTGACCACCGGAGAATTCCCTTATGATTCTATCATTCATCTTAACCTGTCTGAGGTTAAAGACTTCCTCAAAGACTTTCAAGAAGTCATGCAAAACGAACAAGAGCAAACATACAAGAGATATACAGAAATCAAGGACAGACAAGAACTTGAAAAGAATCTATCAAAAGATCCACGAATAGGGAAGATGACCTACTCCCAGGTGAAAAGCTAGTTGAGTCATAGAAGAGTTCCATATAGGTCATACGTAGGGAGAACATTAACTCAAATGAAAGAGATGGCAAAAGAGATCTACAAGAACATGTTAGCAAATGTTCTTAAGCCACAGGTCTTGATAGGATCTCAGCCTCTTAGTTTGATCAATTGAACAGATAAGCAGCGGAATAGCAATGAATTACAACAAATTCAAGCAAGAATACAGAATATATAAACGATAA
>BJCN01336368.1:2910-14841 GCA_018326445.1 Flaveria brownii
AGGGTGGCGGCGGTGTTACCGCCCGGGTAGGTGCTACCCGAAGCCCCCTTCGGGCACCGCCCCCTCTCCCTAAACATGGGTATCAAGCCGTCATGTTACAAGACGTAATTTGTGCGCCAATTAAACATTTGTTTTGAGTGGTCGACATACGTTTCCTTTGACTAATTAATTCAACGTTGGTACTAAAACGGCAGTGATTAATTAAATAAGAGTCTAATTAATTAAGGATCTACTATTAAAGCATCTTCATCACAACAATTTGTCAGCTCGATCTCATGAGCTCGGTGAGAGAGAATTGAGTGACTTGACAGCCGTTACGAAGAAAAGAAGGGGGGTGGGATCCGTGGGATTAGGCTTTTATGGCGCAAGGCTTGTGGTAGGGCCAATGGGAAATGGTTTGACACAAACATTATTTCTTTAAGCCCAAACTTTATTTGTTTTTTTATCTTCTAGCATTTTACTACTATAGTTAATAAATTTACACTCAAAAAACATATATATACACATTGCCTTAAACTATACTTTTTTGTGCTTGTTTCTCTTTAACTTCTACTAGGTTTTTTAAACCGCGCAAAGCGCGCGGGGAATTCCACTATGATTTCAAATATCAAAACACAAATGTAACACATGTCATGGCAACATTTGTAAGTGACGTGATAACGTATACACCAACAATCGACCGGACTTGTTATAACATCGAATATAAGCATTTCATGTCAAAACGTAGGCGACGTCGAAACATAGAGAATCTCAAAGTGTAAACAAAAATATGCATGCAAACGTTTTATATCTGACCCCACTCATCTCTAATCAAATTTGCGTCAAAACGTAGGCAACGTCGAAAAATAGATTATCTCAAAGCGTATATAAAAATGTGCATGTAAACGTTTTATATTTGACCCGACTTACATCGATAAATAACCCAAAACTTTAGAAATATAAGAGGGTTAAAGTGATATTTTATAAAGTTTTGAAAACGTGTTAAGATGTGAAGGTGTTAAAGTTGATCGATTAGAACGTTTAATAAACAAATTATGTATATATTATTATTATTTAAATATTGCTATTATTTTATTATTATTATTACTGTAGGAATCCTATATGGATTAATACATGTATAATTATTTCATATAAAAATATTAAAAATAGTTTAAGTTTTGACATAAACTACCTCTTAAAAGTTTAAAAATAAATAGATCCATCTTTAAATTCGTCATATTGTCTCGAGCACGACCCATTTTAAGTAAATGTGCTCGTGATTTCTAACCTAATTTACTCAAACTTATTTACACTAAATTGGAATTTACTAGTTTTTCTAAAGTAATGCATTTCCCCTCCCAAAAGCATCTCACCTTTGGATTTGATGTCAATTGAGGGTCACATTTGTATACTAACATTTTTAAACCAGTTGCACTTTTCGTTGTTTATTATGTACTCCACAATTGACTTTTGACTCGAGTTTTATATCTTTTGGTATCAACATGACGACATTGACACATTAAGTATTTTTCTTTTCTGTGAACAAAGACTTATTTAGATCTCAACAAGTTTATATATTAATTTTATTAATAGTAAATAATTTATTACATTTATGAAAAGAATTATGTAAAAACTAACCTTTTTAAAAACTAAACAAAACTGATTTGTCATTGAAGAATTTGTAACATCTAGTTATTTAAAATGTTTACTTTATCGATTATTTTTCTATAAATTAAACGTTAAATTACATCAAAAATAAGGAACACGTATCAAAAGAGAAAGGTTGGGCCCAAGTTTACACACAAGATTTTGGGCTTTAGATAAGATGTGAGTCTTCTATTGACAAAGCCCAAAATCAAGCATAAGTTGTTGGGTTGGAACTTGGAAATTTGTAAGAAATGAAGATGATTGTAAGAAATGACGTAAAATGAAGAGCTCTGATTAGGTTAAAACAAGTACAAGCAGGAAAATGAAATAACCAGGGATGATCCCTCTCTCCTCCAAGGAGCCAATACAAATCTAGACAAAATTATCGCATACCTCCCACATACTCTCATGCTACCCTTTTATTACTAACAGAATTCTAACAACTTCCCTAATCACTAGCATGATTACCCTTTTGCCCTCTTCTAGAATAAACCAATAATTTGGCTTTGTCCCATTTTGCCCTTTACGTGTCACATTCGTATCACTACTCTCTCCTTCAAAAACAGTCTTGTCCTCAAGACTGATGTTAGGGAACTGACCCATCACCCATTCTTTGTCTTCCCAAGTTGCTTCCACAACTGGTTGATCATGCCAATGAATCAACCATTGTTCAATAGCGTCCGAACCCTTCTGCACCATTCGACCTGCCAACACTTCTTGAGGAACCAAAAGCTGCGAATCATCTGACGATAATTCCGGGGGAAGAGCTCCTTCAACCGGACCAGCAACAGCCTTTTTAAGGAGGGATACGTGAAATACCGGATGAACCTTAGAGGTCTCCGGTAACTTGAGTTTGTATGCCACTGGTCCCACCGCAGCACAAATTTGAAAAGGCCCAAAAAACTTGGGGGCTAGTTTCTGATTAATACGCTGCGTGATGGATGATTGTCTATATGCTTTGAGTTTTACATAAACCCATTCCCCCACTGAAAAGATAACCTCCTTGCGTTTCTTGTTGGCCTGCTTTTTCATATCTTCCTGCGCATTCCTTAGATGATGTTTCAATTGTCGTAGAGCTTCATCCCTATCTTGTAATTCTCTGGCAACTTCCTCAACCCGAATTTCCCCCATTGCATAAGAAATCACTGATGGAGGAGACCGGCCATACACCGTTTCAAATGGAGTTACTCCTGTGGAACTGTGAAAAGTCGAATTATACCAGAATTCCGCCCACGGAAGCCATGCTGCCCATGATTTTGGTTGATCAATCGCAAAACATCGTAGATAAGATTCGAGACACCTATTAATCACTCCGGTTTGCCCATCCGTTTCCGGATGATATGCGGAACTCATTTGCAATTTCGTGCCCTGAGATCTAAAAAGCTCCTGCCAAAACTTGCTAATAAAAAGAGGGTCTCGATCACTCACAATTGTAGTAGGAATTCCATGTAAACGAACAATTTCTTTTATGAAAGCTTCTGCCACGGAACGAGCGGTATACGGATGTTTGAGAAGTAAGAAATGTGCATATTTTGAGAGGCGGTCTACCACGACCAAGATAACGTTATAGCCTTTGGATGTGGGCAAACCGGAAACAAAATCCATCGAAATATCCTCCCAGATTGCGGATGGAATTGTTAAAGGCTGAAGTAACCCACTTGGAACCGTTGTGCTAGCCTTACAACGCTGACACACATCACACGAACGCACGAATTCCTTAACCGTTGTTGTCATCCCTGGCCAATACAAGTTAGCCGCCAAACGGCGATACGTTCGATAAAATCCCGAGTGTCCCCCAGAAGCCGTCGAGTGGAATTCATGAAGAAGAGCCGGAATCCACTTGGATGTCTTGGGAATGACCAATCGGTTTCGATAATACAGCAGCCCTTGTCGAACTGAATAACCCGGATGTTTGGAAGGATCCGAAAGACATTCAGAGATTGTTTGCTGGATTTACGGGTCATTCTTTGCTTCTTCAATCAACATCGCTCCCTGAATCCAAATTGGGGATGACACACATTGGCCTAATTCCCCATATTCCTCGCGACGAGAGAGAGCATCAGCAGCTCTATTTTCCCGACCCGGCTTATAAAAAATGTCGAAATCGTATCCAAGCAATTTCGCAACCCAATTTTGTTGAGCCGGTGTGGTAACTCGTTGTTGTAAGAGAAACTTGAGGCTCTTTTGATCGGTGTGAATGGTAAAACGTAACCCCAATAAATAGGGTCTCCAATGTTGAACCGCGAGCACCAAAGCCATCATCTCCCGTTCGTAAGCAGACTTTGCTAGATTCTTGTCACTCAAGGCTTTACTAAAGAAATCTATGGGTCGATTATGTTGCATCAGAACAGCCCCAATTCCGCGTCCGGAGGCGTCACATTCAATCACAAAAGTGGAGTTAAAGTCCGGTAAGGCTAAAACGGGGGCAGTGCATAAAGCTTCTTTCAGTTGTTCAAACGCTTGTTGAGTTGATTCGTTCCATGCGAAAGCATCCTTCTTCGTCAAGTCGGTTAGAGGACGGGCAATACTACCATAATTCTTTATAAATTTTCGATAATATCCCGTTAGCCCAAGGAACCCTCTCAATTCTTTGATATTCTTTGGAATAGGCCATTCGCGAACTGCTGTGATTTTGGTGGCATCCATCGAAACCCCTTGACCAGTCACTACATGTCCCAAATAATCCACAGTAGTCTGAGCAAATGAACATTTGGATCGATTGATCATGAACTGATGTTAATGGAGTAATTGAAGAACTATCCATAAATCAGTCATGTGTTGTGCCCAAGAAGGGCTGTAAATTAAAATGTCATCAAAGAAGATGACCACCATACGTCACAACAGATGTCGAAACACATCATTCATGACCGCTTGAAAGGTGGCCGGAGCGTTAGTCAAGCCGAATGGCATGACTAAATACTCGTAATGGCCATCGTGGGTTCGAAAGGCCGTCTTGTCAATGCTCTCAGGGCTCATCCTAATCTGGTTGTAACCCGATTTAAGATCCAATTTAGTGAAGACCTTGCTCCAAACAATTCATCCAAAAGCTCATCGACCACCGGTATTGGAAATTTGTCCGAAATTGTAACTTTGTTCAATGCTCTATAATCAACGCACATACGCCATGTTCCATCCTTCTTTTTGACTAGAATCACTGGACTAGAGTACGCACTCCGACTTGGTCGAATCATTCCGGCCTCAAGTAATTCCTTCACTTGTCGTTCAATTTCCGTCTTCTGAACATGGGGATAACGATATGGTCGGACAACAATAGGTTCGTTGGTACTTAAATTAATACTATGATCGTGAGTCCGTTCTGGTGGTAAACCCGTCGGGGTAGAGAATAAGGAGGCAAACGAGTCTAATAACCGCTGTAGTTCTTCTTGTTGGGACAACGTAAGAAGATAAGTGGGTACACCCTCTGGTGGAACTGGGTAATCAGTGGTCGGATGCTTGATGAGCCCATCATCCATAGCCAACCATTGGTGTAGAGCAGTCGGCCCCCCTTCGGTCGGAGATATCCCATGTAAAATGACCGGTTGACCGTTATACAAGAACTTCATCCAAGCATGTGACCAATTGTGAGTCACCTCTCCCAATGATTTGAGTCAATCCATGCCTAAAACAATGTCCAGACCTCCAATATCGAAAACCAACGCATCAATGGTGAAACAACAAGAACCAATACATAGTTCGACCCCAACACAGTGCTGAGTAACCAAGACAAAATGTCCATCACCAAGTTTAATCTTAATGCCGGCGAAGTTGCCAATAGAGAGGCCTAAAGCCGAAGCCAAACGGCTGGAGATGAAATTGTGGGTCGCCCCACTATCTACTAGCATACTAACAGGAATTCCCAATAAAGATCCTTCCAATTTTAAAGTCTTGGACCCCCCAATGGATGAGGTGGTGCCATCCAATTCTAATGCCGAACATTCCCCTGTAGGCGACTCCAAATCCGATTGGCTGTCCGGACTACTAGGCACCTCAAGGACTAAATTAGAACCACCTTGAGTTGTTTCCTCATCCTCCCCTAGTAACAGAATTCTCAATCGTCCCTCAGGGCACTTGTGCGCCGGACCATAAAGTTGGCCACAACGGAAACACAGTCCCTTCCGGCGACGTTCATCATACTCTGTTCGGGATAGAGATTTCATACCTCTGTCACGATTCACCGATGATCCTTGTGGAGAAGACGAATTAGTGCCCGTGCGAGAGGGAAGAAACGCCCTGGGCGACTCCACGCGAGGAGGACTGGGCCGATCCGCATACTTAAACCGAGATGGGCCTGAAGAATCCCCACGACCCAAAAATCCAGCGGGTTCCGAATAATGATGAAGCCCAGTACGATCAGCATATCGGAACCGGGCAAGGGATCCGAGAGCCGAAGAGGGCCGGAGCATGGCCTCTACATCCTTTGCTAAGTACATAGCATCCAATCGTGAACACGGACGTTGCAACCGAACACGTTGCTTCACATCCTCCCTAAGGCCGGCGATGAAATATCCAAGTGCCTGAGATTCAGGTAATCGAGGGACAAGAGACAATAAATACTCAAAATCATCGATGTAATCCAAAATTGACTCACCCTATTGAATCGTTGCAAGCTGTTCATACGGATTGTGGATCTCCAGGCCACTAAATCGCTTCAATAACTCCGACTGGAAGTCCGTCCACGAAAGAGATGGAGTAACTTCAATGACAATCGTGAACCAGTGCAGAGCAACCCCCACCATGCTGAGTTGCGCCAAACGAAGACGATCCTCCGGAGATGTGTTGTTAATGTCAAAATAAAGATTGGCCTTCTTAATCCACCCCTGGGGATCGAAACCATGAAATTCCGGAAGTTTAATTTTCTTAACCGCCCATGGAATATCCGATTTCGAATGAGAAGCGCCCGAGAGATCGAATTTGGGAGAAGAAGGGCCATCTGTTTCCGGAGACTCAAAGACCACCCCACCGCCTGATTGAGAAGACATCGGAACAGATTCCGTAGGTCATTTCTCGTGTTTGTTCATCCAAGAGAGTAACAACTTCTGCAAATTGGCCACCTCCGTGTGAACCGAATCAACCGATGCTTGCATCGTGGAAACGGTCGATTGCAACTGAGTTAATTGCTGGTCGTGTGCATCCAAACGATCGGAGTGAGAGACCATGATTGCGGGTAACAGGCAGGTCGGACCAATGATAAGAATACGAACAGTGAAGTAAATTGGAATGAAGATGATTGTAAGAAATGACGTAAAATGAAGAACTACAAGTACTTCAAAGATTTATCATGTGACAAATGGGTGAAAGCAGGACACAACCCCTCAGTCATTTGCGTACGAGGTCCCTGATATTCATATCTACAAGTTTGTCGCAAGTATTAAAGAGCTTCTCCAACGCGCAACTTAAAAAAATGTATGAATAGCCAAAAACGTCCCTCCTCTTCTTCTCATCCCTCTCTCACAATGACCGTTTTGAGTACATTCTCGAGGACTGACGCCTTCCACCATCCCTCCTACCTCCTCCATTTTGGTGTTACATCCCTCGTGGACGTCTGAAAAGGTTCCCGCTGAGGAAGCTCTAATGTGAGATGTACCCATCTTACAACACTGAGTTAAGTTCATGTTTTCATAGATAATATAGACTCAAAACAGTTAAACTTTATTTGAGTCTCTAGTATAAACTTCTAAAATTAAATAGCTAGATGTTTTTTTTTTTTACAAATTCACAAAACTGTTCTATGCAGGAAAGAAAAGAAAAAAATATAAATTTGAATATAGGTTAGAATCCGCGAAAGTATACAAAAACCTAATCATTCTTACTAGTTCATGCACAACACAACATTTCTCGTTTTGTAACCCAAAATGTTATGTCTAAGTTAATAATCTATAATATGATGCAATATAATATGACAGTGAAATAATTTGCTCGCTCGCACATGCAAATGCTAACAAAAAAATGGCAGTTTATTAGTATACAAGCAACTGATCCCACTTATTTGTACAAGGAATCACCCCAAAAAAAGGAAGATGATGACACAAAAGTTTTAGCTACAGCAAAGAATAGATCATACATACCGATCCAAAAGCAAGACATGATTCACACACTAGCTAGACCAGAATATTATTCATTTTTATTAATTAAGACTTTAAAGTAAATCCCAGGTGTATTTGGGGTGTATTGTATGAGTATCGGTGTTGTTTGATGGTGGTGTGGAATCAAAAGTCTCCCACTGTGTAGTCACCACAACTTCACCTGATGTGGAGGTCCTCGACGATTGCTGCTGTTTAGCCGCCACGGGAATGGATGAAAAGTTCCCCACTGACCGTCGGGAATTAGGGAACGATGGCGGCTGGTGGTGGCGTTGATTTGTTGAGGTGGCGCCCCCATGCCCGTTTGAATATCTTTGTTCTTGAGTCCGTGGAGCTGGCTGCTCGTGGACCAGCCGCTCATTTCCATTTCCATTTCCATTCCCATTCCCATTCCCATTGTCACCAGCAGTAGAGTTTTTAATCTTTAAAACATCAAGAGTTTCAACGTAGTTCTGAACCCTTTTCACCTACAAAATCGATCGAATAACATTATATTGTTAGAGAGAATATATTAGTCAGAGTTGATTGACAAAAAGAATATATATATAACTTCTAACTATGACAAATATCGATTCAGTAAACCTTACCTACTTAATAAACTCTAACTAATATATAATATCTAATCAACACTAATATATCATATAATGTATGTTGCTAGGTGTTAACACATAATTCATAGAGTCTGTTTGGTACATGGTAATAAAAGAACGAAGGAATGGAATGAATAAGAGAATGGAATGGACTGGAGAATAAAATGAATCATTACATTTCATTATACTGTTTGGTTACACTTTAGGAATGAAATAAATCATCACTTTGTTGTGTTTGTTAGATATGAAAAAGCAAAAGAATAAAATATAAAAGTAGTTATGGTGGTGATGGCAGGTGGTAGTGGTGGCTGGTGGCTCTGCTGGCCGGTGATGGTTCCCGGTGGCGGTAGTGGCAGCCGGTGGTTGGTGGTGGTGGTGGCCGTGGCAGCCGGTGGTTGGTGGTGGCCGTGGCTGGTGGCGGTTGTCTGTGACTAATGAATTTGAAGGAATTGAATCAACTATCTAATCATTCATTCCATTAATTTCACCAACCAAACATGTTTTTTTTCATTCACCCTTAATGGTTCAATTCATTCCGTCCTTCATTACTGCGTACCAAAAGCTACCTTATTACTAGAAATGATGTTTGAGAACAGATCTACCTGCATTTTCCTCTGCAATTTTACATCTCCTTCCGCTGTAATTCCATCCAATTTGAGCAGTTGGTTCATCAACAACTCGATCAGAACCGACAATGTCTTCTCAGGTACTTTCCCTCCTCTACAGATAACGGATTCATGCGCCGACACCTGCACCAAATACATCATCGTGTGATGAATAAACGATTAAAATTCTACATAATAATAATAATCTTGATAGTTGTAACAATGTACCTGGCCTGCAAGTCTATCAACCTCCAAGCTAATCTCAGAAATCAATTTAGCAGCCTGCTCCATCTTCGCATTCTTCCTCATCTCAATATACCTCTTCTCTTTGCTGATCGGGTCCTCCACCAACACCATTTTTGATCGATCCTTTACACCGACGACATCCAGATACGTTTTCGAACTCCTCTCTTTATCCTTGTACATCAGTTTTTGGTCTTCATGGTGTAATCCAGTTGGACCTGATAACATCTTCTTCAATTCCCCTGCAATACATACTCAAATTAAAACCCTTCCAAATTCCAAAAACACTACATAACCATATATCATTTATAACTTTTACTAATCCAAACTATTTCCCATCTAATAATACCAAAATGCTATCCTAGTAGTATAATCATCAAATATTTACACTTGATTCGTAAAACTATGATAATTATGTTACTGGATTGTTTTTGACAAATAAAATAAAAGTCAGGACTATTACATATCGACTCAATGATAATCCATAACATCAATTTAACAGGTAATAATGTTGATACCAAAGACTATTCAATAGCATAATCATCAAATATTAACACTTTATTTGTAAATCTATAATACTTATGTTACCGGGTTGTCTTTGACAACTAAAGTAAAACTCGAGACCATTGCACATTTGCTCGATAATAATCTATACCGTCAATTCAACTAATAATAATAACGTTGCCAAAAATAATCTTAGTAAAATAGTTACACTTGATGAGCATAAAACTGGGTTTCCTTTGACAACTATAATGCATCTTAAAAAATTGTCGTTGGTCGAATTACCAATAAAACATATGTTTGAATTATTAAAATCCAATCCGCATACACGAGACATAATGTATGAAACTTACCAAATGTAGCTTGAGAACTAATGCTGATCTCATGGTATATAGACCCGTATTTCACACGAACTCTAATAGTCGGAGGCGGCACACGGTTCTGTTCTTCATTCGGATCTCGTTTCTGCACCAGCATTCCACCGGGTCGGACCTCCCATTCATCTTCACCGCCGCCGGCGTTGGATCTCCGGTCGCCGGAAACCGCCTCCGCTGCCTTCGTCCTCATGTTCATCATAGTTGATCTGGTTTATTAACCCTCACTCGTTGTATAATTGTTCTCAGGTTTCACACTTTCGCTTGTTATAAATCAAGATAAGATCAAATCAAACCATTGACTTAACGATCTCCGACGGTGGTGTCTATCATAATTAGCAATAACATTCGATTCAAACAATCAAACACCCACGAAGATCATAACCCATAAACTCAATACACTCACGAGTGTCGATAAACAAGTAATTGCTTAGAAACCACAGATCGTCGGTGGATGAAAACAAGGATAAAATCAAGAAAATTGATCTTGAAATCTTTGGTTTTCTGATTTGGTGGAGAGAATCAATGGAAATTAGGAAAGTGGGTGAACAAATTGAATCTTTTTCAAGGTTTTAATTTTGATATGGTCTCTCTTGTGAGAATACAGGGAGAGAGATGATATGAATGAAATGAAAATTAAATTAAAATGAATGGACGGTGAAATACTATATACACGAATATCCAAATATATGCCTATATTAAATTTTTAGGTATATCCGAAAAATGACAAGAATTGTGTTATAATATATGTGTTAGAATCAAGTTTTAGATTTGATTGAGAAATATGTTATCACCTAAAAGATTATTTGCAATTATTAAAACTTCGGTATAACTTTTATTTTTAATATGGTAATTTATGGTTTTAAAAGGAAAACTTTATACAATAATAATAAAGTTTTAAAAGTGTTTAAATTAAGTTTATTAATTTTAGAAAGTGTTTCGATCATTTATTTTTCATACTTTATTTTAAATTAAAGATTATAACATAATTTTAAGAAAAAAAATCAATTTCGAAAATGCATTTTTTTCTTTTTTTTTTGGCTGACATGGAGTGATGATGTGGAATTTATGCATTTTTGTATTTTTTTTAATATAATGAACATATATATTTTTTAAAAATAATTATATATATTGGAAATCTAGATACTTACATCCTTCTTTAATAAGACATATGATGGGCAAGCAAACGAGCTAGCCATGGTTCTTGAAAGCTCTCAATCCCCGCTTCTCCCATATTTATTCTCCCTCTCACATTTATTTGTTGACATAAAAAAATCTGATGATTACTTGATTTGATGGTTTAGTGATCTGATTTGAGTAAAATATGGATAAGTGATGTAATTGAAAAACTTTTAAAATGCGATTATTATTCTCCATATCTCACACTATGATAAAATAATAACTCTTCAATGTTTATTTACAAACCAAGCAAATTTTTATATAATCCAAATTCTTTACATACAACCAGATTTAATAAAAGTAAGCCTTTATAAAAAATAAGATTAATAATTTTAAAGAAATATTTTACAAGTAGAAATCTTCCATATCATCTTGATAACCAACCGGGTGAAATATCAAACATTCTACATTGTAAGTCAGGTTCTTTTCCTTTTAAGTATTTGGGGTTACAAGTTGGAGCCAATATGAATCTAACAAAACATTGGAGACCAGTAGTTGAAACATTCAAAAAGAGATTATCTATTTGGAAATCGAAAACTTTGTCGTATGGTGGTCGAATAACCTTGATTCGTTCGGTGCTCAACTCTCTCCCCACATACTATTTTTCTTTATATAAAGCCCCCTAAAAAATAACCAAAGATCTAGAATGTTTGCAAAGACAATTCTTATGGGGTGAGTCGATGGAGCGGAAAAAAATCAATTGGGTTTCATGGGAGAAAGTAACTACTCCTAT
>BJCN01336371.1:8715-23777 GCA_018326445.1 Flaveria brownii
ATTGTTTGTATACAATTGTGTAGATGGCTCAAATAGAGCAAAATGTTTGTATACAATTATATATTTATGCATGTTTTATTATTTATCGAACTAATTTAAGTCCACTACTTTTACATGACTTAAAAAAAAACTCGTTAAAGTCTACTAATCTAAGACAATTGTTTCATACTTGAAACCCGACCCAAACAACCCGAAATCGATTAAACCGATTGTTATTGTTAGGTATCTATGCAGTGGAAGCACACACAATCACACACGCACACACGAAAGCAATAAGAACACGAGAATTGTTATGTTGTGGGCTCCGACCCATCTCGGGTGGGCCCGGTATTTACTATAGACAGAATTAGGAAAGATATAACCCTAATTGTCTAGATTAGTATATATACATATCTCTTGTACTTGTAAAATTATCACTCAATAAAAAGAAAACCCTAGTTGCCCCAAGTGGACGTAGGTTACACAACGTAACCGAACCACTATAAATCTCGTGTCTCGTTTATTGCTTTTCGATTAGTGTTCTCGTGTTTGTGTTCGTGTATTCACGTGTTTGAGCAATCTGATCCTAACATGATGGTTATATCATCTGTTGTTGTGTAGCTTGCCTTTGATGCACATAATGGGCAAAAACGACGAAGCGGAGAACCCTTTATCATTCACCCTGTTGAAGTTGCAAAAATTCTAGGAGAACTAGTGAGTTGCACAAAATTATGATAATCCTGTTACATATCCCATCAGCAATTGGTGGGCCCTTCTAAAGTTTATTTAAATTATTAAAGAGATAATGTATGTGGGGGGGCATCCAAGTAAACTTTTTCCATTAAGGACATTCATATATTTGAACTATTTTATTGGTCACCCAAGTATGTACCTGGTTTCATATAATATAGCAATTTAGGCCAAACCTTGTCGGATGACGAAAATGCCTAAATTTTTTTTTAATGATGCACTTGATGAGGTGTCAACATTTCGTAGATTAAAATTGTCATCTATTAATAAAAGTGCATTTTCATCATTTTACATGCTTTGACCAAAAGTGGTACAAATGAATCCAGCTATAGACTAAAGTAGCCTACAAAGTCATTTTAGTATACAAGTGACCTTAATGCAAATACCTGAATACTTGGGTGGCCTCAACTTACATTAACATTTTTTAAATGAAATTTTAGTTAAGACCACTTATTTGACCATTAGCTTTTTGATTAAGGAATTGGACTGGGAGTCGATTGCTGCTGGTTTATTGCATGACACAGTTGAAGATACAAATCTTGTTACTTTTGAAGAAATAGAGAAAGAATTTGGTGCTACGGTTCGCCGCATTGTTGAAGGAGAAACTAAGGTATTCTATTTTGCATTTAAGGGGTGTTTGTGATTATATAATACCACATAATTAGAACGTGATAATTAGCAGTCCCCAGATGGATGCAAGAGATGGTGTTTGTGGTGCTTCTTGTGTTTGAAATTGTGATAGTCAGTTACAGAAGGCTTTAATGTAAAGTGATGTTTAAATAATCAGATAATAAGAATCAGTTTTGTTAGTGTTGTTGCACTTATTATTCGATCTCTAAAGAATAAGATAATCAGAATTGGATTCTCTGTACCCAAACACTAGAAACTGATTACCTGCTATTTTAAAAAGCAGTAATGAGATAATCACTTCCATAAGTGCAATGCTGACACCCGAATATGAAATTATGCAGTTGTGGTTATTATTATTATGTTGCTACACACGGCATGTGTCAAACATGATTTTAGTTTTATTCAGGTGTCAAAACTCGGAAAGCTGAAATATAAAAATGAAAGTCACTCAGTACAAGATGTGAAAGCTCATGATCTTCGACAAATGTTTCTAGCCATGACCGAGGAAGTAATATATTTAAGGAATTTCCACGTTTGTAATCATGTCAACGGCTATCTGCATAAAATAGTGAACAACTCTGACCTGATTTATGTTTTGGGTGGCCAGCTAAATTTATCCCAGAAAAAACCCATCAAAGTTACAATTTTTTTGATGTTAGGTAGGGCTAATGACATAGAATACGTGAATAGCTACATACTTAGCTTGGTGATCTGTTTTGGTAATCATACTCAATAATTGAGTATAGGTATCACAATGGACCTTCAACCTAAGTACATTGCTATTCTATGACATTAGCCTATTTGGGTCATTACCTACGATAACTGGATTCGAGGTATCATCAATATGGTCAAGAGTTACCGGCACATCATTGTTTTTGACCGTCTATTGGCTTAAATTCCCTTGTGAAAATTGGTTACCTCGAACCAAAGTATTCCAAAATTTTTAATGGTTTTTTGGGACTAAGAAGGTTGGTTACTCACGATAGATTGTAACAAATGTGGTTAGCATTTTATGCAATTAGCCCTTATGTCAACTGCTTCTCAATTTGCTGCTTTTATGCAGGTCAGGGTGATAATTGTCAAATTGGCAGATAGATTACATAATATGCGAACTCTTTCACATATGCCTTCGCATAAACAGGTGGGATCAAATCGTTTCAAATATCTGCCCAACTTATTATTCAAGTTCGCAATGTTTTCATAGATTTTACAATGTGCAGTCCAGCATTGCCATGGAAACACTACAGGTTTTTGCTCCTCTTGCAAAGCTTCTGGGAATGTACCAAATTAAGGTATATTTAGAATCTATAAACGAATCTTGTTTCCATACTTTTCTTACTTGTTTTTTTCTGCAGTCTGAGCTTGAGAATTTGTCCTTCATGTACACCAATCCTCAAGATTATGCTAAAGTTAAGAGACGAGTTGCTGAACTTTGTAAAGAACAGGAGAAAGAAATTGAAGAGGTACTTTACTTGTATGTGAAAATTACAGTATGGGATGTGGGCTGCAACAAAATCAAGGATTAATATCATATTTACTGTTTTCATACTAGATAAATAAAAGCAGTTACTTATAACACACTGTTTCACTGAAGAAACAAATAAGAAAACGACAATTTATCAACGCATGATCTTGTTGTTTATTTACTGAAACAGGCTGTTGCAGGTAACTGATTTTCTATAATTTACAATTGAATGGACACAGATGGCATTTTTATTGTTTGAAAATGTGTGCCTGTGTGCGTATAAATTTGCCCCTAAAGTTAAAGCATTGTCATCCATAAAGAAGCTAATATGTGATTAATGTTGATGGATTATTATTGTTTCCTGTTTTAGGCAAATAAAATTTTGATTAAGAAAATTGAAGGGGATCAGTTTTTAGACCTAATGACCGTGAAAACTGAAGTGCTTTCAGTCTGTAAAGAACCTTACAGGTAAGGTGATTGAGATCTCTCTGTTAGTTACTTAGTTCATTTTCTTTCTGAAAATTTACTACTGCATCTTGTTTGATTTTTCTTCTACTGCAGCATCCATAAATCTGTACTCAAATCCAAAGGTTCAATTAATGAAGTTAATCAAATTGCACAGGTGGTTAACAGTGGTCAACAAGTTGTTTGTCTAGAACTTAGAGTTTCTTCTAATTCTATTTTTGTGACATCCTCTTTGCATATCGGATAACAGCTGAGGATTATCATTAAACCCAAGCCTTGTGTTGGTGTAGGGCCTTTGTGTAATGCGCAACAGGTGAGTTGTATTTGCCATACATGTTGCAGCTTTGGGGAAAGGGAAAAGGATATAAAATGGAAATGAAGTTCTCATTTTCCTGATTTTTAGCATTCAACTTCATATAGGGACAAAATTGAAACCAACTTATACATATTTTCAAATTTTAGCAACCATGCTAGTATGCTACGATTTATTACCGTTTGTGTTGGCTGAACTGTTGAAGGTCACTTTTCTGCCTTCTTTACCTGCGGATGTGGCATTGTATATTTGATTTTTGTGCTTTCTATGCCATGTGGCATCTAATATGACATTTAATAATGATTTTTTTTATGTATGTATGAAAAAATGATGATATTTTAAAACTTGCACGTATTTTTATTTTTCTATTTTTCTCTTTCACATACACATTTCTTTACATATGTGGCGTCTAGTGCGGAGGCTAAACATTGTATCAACAAGTGCCACATCAGCATTTACAGGAGAAACAATTAAAATGATGTTGATTACTAAAATCGTGATAAATCATAACTTGGTTATAACTTTGAGCCTAATCTAAAGTTTGTTGCTAAATTCATGAAGAAGTGTAAAATTCATATTGTTTGTTTTTCTTATTTTGCCTACTAAATGTGATTTCATGCAGATTTGCTACTATGTTCTTGGGCTGGTACATGAGATCTGGACCCCTATTCCTCGTGCTGTATGTATCTTGGCCATTTTGTTTTCTGTTTGACCTTAAGGTGGCATTTCTGGCCCATGTATTCATGAATGGGTCAATGTGGGTTATGTTATATTTCAAATAGGCCAAATCCAAAATTTTAGTTAAAAGAGAAACCTGTCAAACAGATCAAAAGTTGCGCAAATATCTTTATTGAATACAACTTTATAAATCACTTTATGCAGAAATTTTGATGATTATTTTAATGCTACAACTGTAATCATATTTAAGACACTAAATATTTATTAAAAAAAATACCGTATGACGGATTTTCTAAACACTTACATAAGTCCCTGAATACCTTTTACATGGTTAGGACTTTTAATCTCTAAAACCAAAAGAAGAGGTCCTTTCATGAAAATTAGTAACTTGGTGATGCAAATAAGGACTTAAATACCTAACCATTGAGTTTTTGCAAGTTTTGCATCTTAATCATACGAAAAGGACCATTTTGTTGACATTAGAGTTTAAGGACCTTATCATTGAGGTTTCATATGTTAACGTATATAATCATTGTATATAATCATTTTGAAATAAAGTTCACGGGTAGAAGTCCATAGGGATGTTTGACATTTGTCCTGCAAATATTTAAAAGGTTTGAAATAAGTTATGTTAATCCAACTCAACCCAACCTGCTTTGACCAAACTGGTTTCAGCTGTAACCCACCCAGACTGACAATTTGTCACTTGTTTTAACTAATATACAACTCTTCTCTTGTTGAAGTTAGAATTAATAACTTTTTTCTTTTTTGATCTCTTACAGATGAAAGACTACATTGCAACCCCCAAACCCAATGGTTATCAGAGTCTTCATACTACTGTGATTCCATTTCTTTATGAGAGCATGTTTCGTATTGAAGTGCAGGTAGGTTTCTCAGGAAATAATGATCCTTCTTTAGGAATTGCTTGGTATGTTGGAAACTTGGTTTGTTAATATAACTAAAAGAATTAATCTTCTATAAAAATTTAGAACTTTGATTAAAGGGTTTTTTACATATTTCCCCTTCTTAGGACCATAAATTACATATTTCCCCAAACCAAAAAGTCAATTACATATTTCCCCTTCCTAAAACAACATATATATTACATATTATCCATTTTATTATAACTAAACTCTTAAATGTCTATTTTACTTTGTTTTTACTAAGAGAGTTTTACGTATTGATGTTTTGTTATTGTAATTGTTTAAAACTTTGACAATTGTGTTTTGTATTTGGAGATATAACTTTGATTATCGATGATTGTTTTTTGATATAAAGTTTTTAAATTTTGTATTTGGAGATGTAATTTTATTGTTTCTTATTTATATAAAAGACTTGAAGTTGAGTAAATTTGTAATTGATGGTTTTGGGAAGGAAAATGTATAAAAAATAGCTTAGTATAAATACGGGTAAAACAATTATTGAATAGTAATTTTAATAAATTGAGTAAATATGTAATATATATGTTTTAGAAAGATAAATTTTATTATCTGTTTAATTTCTATGATCTTAATTAAGGTTATATGATCTTTTTTATGTTTAATCTGGACATAAGCATCCAGTAACTTCTATTGAATATTATATGAAGCTGAGATTATATATTGTCCACAAAGCTGAGATTATATATTGTCCGTGTATGTACCATCATATTAATGTTGGCAGATTAGAACTGAAGAGATGAACTTGATAGCAGAAAGAGGTATTGCTGCTCACTACAGCGGGAAAGTTATTGTTAATGGTTTAGTCAGACATACAGTGGGTGATGGCAGAAATTTGAGGGGGAAACCAGTCTGCCTTAACAATGCAAATGTGGCCCTGAGGGTATGATAGTAAGTTGACTCATTTAAACTGATTCTAGATAAAAGTTCTTATAATTATATGGAGAAACTACGTTATTTGTGCAGATTGGTTGGCTTAATGCAATTAGAGAATGGCAAGAGGAATTTGTTGGAAATATGAGCTCTAGAGAGTTTGTAGATACAATCACCAAGGATCTTTTAGGTAGCCGGGTCTTTGTATTTACACCAAGGGGAGAGGTAAAATGATGAATTTTATTGATTAGAAGTTGCAAAATGGGCGGGTTAGGGTTCAGGTCAAAATGGACCAAGGTTATGACATTTTCCCCATTTTATGATAATAAAATGATTTCCAATTTGTTTGAAAGAAAAATCAATCAAGAAGATGGAAAATACTTGAATAACACTTTAAGATATTGTTTGTTTATTAAGTGGCTAAGATATTGACTTGTTTTAGAGAAATTGCAACCCAAATCAACCCTGTTTTATGTGAATAGATTGACATTTCACCTTTACTTGATGAATGACACACCATTTGTACGTGTTTAATTAAATTGTATTTTCCCCCTATTAAATGTATTCTTTGCATGTTGCAGATAAAAAATTTGCCCAAGGGAGCAACTGTCATTGACTTTGCTTATATGATAAATACTGATATTGGAAATAGTATGGTGGCTGCTAAGGCAAGTCCTTTCTGTTTGTTGATTTTTTTTGAAAATTTTTAGTTACATAATGATTTGACCTTTTTTGTTTAGGTTAATGGAAATATTGTTTCTCCCTTGCATGTGCTTGCAAATGCTGAAGTTGTGGAGATTGTGACTTATAATGTTAGTTGTTCTCAACCATCATCGGGTTATTGTATGAGAATAAGTAACATGCATATCTTTTTCTTTACTGATTATAGCAGGTCAAAAAGGATAAGTCTTGGTACATGGTACATGTAGAAATGGGTTGGGTTGGGTTGATCTGGAACACTTTCTGTCCAAACACTTGGTGTCAGATAGTGTTACAAAGATTGAGTTATTTTAATAAAATGATTTAGGATATTTAAATTACACTTTGGGCAACTTTAACCAGTTTTCTTCTAAACATTTTTCTTATCTTACGTGTTTGAGCTGTTAGAGATATAACACAACCTGCATCGATCCCTTCCGAAGCAAATAAGTTGAAATTGCCGCTTTCCTTCTTCTACTGCCTTATAAGTTTCTTGACATTCAGGCACTCTCAAGCAAATCTGCTTTTCAGAGGCACAAGCAATGGCTGCCACATGCAAAAACAAAAAGTGCCAGACACAAGATTATGAAAGTATGTCATTGTGGATTCATTTTTGTACTTTTGATGCTTTTGATTAGATATGGAAAACTGACCTGATCAGATAACAGGTCAAATTGTTCGGTTCGGTATTTTTATTAAGGGCCGGGTCGAGTTGGTCTATTTTGACTTGTTTCTCATTTTACATTTGCATTAAGGACACACTTTGTGTGACTTTCTGGTTCCCACCCATTTGACTAGTTTCCCTTATAATTAATATTTATGAGTGAATTTTAACCATTGACCTGTTAAAGAAAAAAACAGCCAACTCGATCCATTCATGAGCATGCTTTATCCCTTTGACCTGTTTTCTCCGCTGCTGTCTTCAGTTTTTGAAGGAGCAAGCTGCTCTATCTGCAATCCAACTAACAATTGACTCGGTCAATGAGTTTCTTGCTGATTTTGGAGACGATGGTGAAGTTGAAGAAACAGTCGACTACTCGAAAGGGTCCCATCACACATGGGAAAAGATACTCATGAATGTCATGGAAATGTCTTCCATGAAAATGATTGGTGGAGATCTTTTTCAGTTTAAAAACGGCAGTAGTATCAAGCTTCCAAAAGTTAATGGAAAGCATAACAAAAATATGAAAAATACGAGCTTAACCAAGTCACGGGGGGACCAACTGCATCAAGGGAATGATGTTGCCAAAATGATATTTTCTGATATCCCGATGGGTAGAGAAGTGTTATCCGGTCTGGATTGCTGGCGTGACAGTAAAATTTCATCATGGAGTGATCTTGAAGGACACTCAATCCAATGGATGTGCATAGTTTGCATAGATCGAAGAGGTAAACTTTTTTCCCAGAGAATTACTAGATTACCACTATTTATTGCCCAATATGCAAGCATATGACCTAACTGATCTCTCTTAACCAGTCTCAATAGATACAAGGTACTTTGTTATCGTTGATAAAAATAAGTTGTCAATTTGATACCTCAACAATATACAAACACATATATGTACACACATATACTTTATATGTATAGTACAAACACACAGGTATGTGGGTGCGTGTAATGTCTTTTTTGATCATTTTTTCTAGTAGTTTCTTAAATTAGCTGAATTTGCCAATTTTGAAACTCTGGTCATCTGATTATTACAACTTAGAAGTTAGAACAACGAAGCGACATCCAAAACTATCTAATGCGACATGTTTTATTATAGCAGCATATCTGATTATAGTTATCAAACATCACATAATTACTGCCGATTTACAGGCATGCTTGCTGACATTGCAAAGACATTAGCAGATGTTGGTGTCACTATATGCTCATGTGCGGTGAGTGATTGACCACATTTCTAACTCTTACACAACATTTTAGAGGTGGCAATTTTGGCCCATTTAGTTACGATTATTTTGATTTCAAATGGATTTGTTGATCAAGACAAATATTTATCCAAGAAAGGAGAATGTCAAATGGTTCAAATAAGCTAAAGGTCACTCAAAATGTATTTAAATGCATTCAATTTCTTATATCTCTTCATGCAGAAATTTAGATTTAGTTCAACAATATTCTTTTTGTAATCATATCTGATATGATATTTGATCTTGTTAAATGTAAATATGCAGTAGTTTAGGTATAGTTAGTAGTCTTGGCCCATGGCCCATTTTTTTAGGTTCTTCCTTTATAAATAGAGGTGTCCTCACATTGTACAATTGAGTTCAGATAATACATACAAGTTTACAGCTCTCTTAATTGCTAATTTATTTTGTTCTTATTTGTCCAGGCGGAGACTGTTAGAGAAAAAGGAATGGCTGTCATTCTCTTTCAAGTTGAATCAAGCTTCGACAATTTGGTATGTTTTCTACAATAATGTATGCATATGTCATCCTAGCATTCAGATTGTTATATTAAGGCCATCTAAATTGAAACATTATATATAGTCAACCAAGGATCACACAGAAATTGAGCAAAAACTTCCGGGAATTTTGCGAACAACTAAAATGCCTTTTAACTATAAAATAATAGTAACCATAGATTACGTGTGTATTATTTAGGGGTGTAAATGAGCCATGTCCGGGCTCGCCATTTAACTTGAGAGAGCTCTAGCTCAAGCTTGAATCGTTTATTATATAATAATTATTTATCTTATTTATATAAATTTACATTTACTTTTATATATGTATCTAATTATAATCTATGTTACATAATAAATTATTTAGTTAATTTATAGTAAGTTTTATATAATAATAATTATTATGAAATGATTTTTTATATATGAGAATACATATTGTTATTTTATCAAAATCTATATATAATAATAATTATTACATAAATAAGGTTAAATAACATCTATATAAATAATGGGCTCATTTAGGCTCGTGAGCTTCAAACCTTGGGCTTGAACTTGTTTAAGTTTGGCTCGATTTGAGCTTTAGCGAGCTGATTTCAAGTAGCTCACAAGCAGCCTGGCTCAATTACAACCCTAGTGTTGTCTAACAAGTTTTTTGCCAAAATAGGTGGCGTGTATCATTGTTTTGTTTCGAATACTTGGTGTGGCATGTGGATTATTAAAGCCACTTTAATGATTATTGCAATATTGCCTTTAACAATTATATGTTTTGAAGGCACATGGAATTTACTTATTTAAACAACTTATTTGATTATTAAGGAGTAAAGTAAGTTTTTCTGAATAAGCAGTTCGAAGTTGCTTATCCTAAACTTTTTTTCCTTGTAAATACAATAAGCAAATGTTTAGTTTTACCTGGCAATAATGCTTAGTTTTACCTGGCAATAATGCTTAGTTTTACCTGGCAATAATGCTTAGTTTTACCTGGCAATCTATACATTCATTCATTTTTCGCCCGGTTAGAAATTGTTGTTTTTCAAACTTAAGTGGTTGCATGGATCCAGGTCAGTGCTTGTTCACGTGTCGATTTGGTCCTTGGCGTCTTGGGATGGTCCACTGGGTGCAGCTTACCTGGCTTAACCGAAAATCAGCTGTTATGAGTATGTTGATCAAGGTTTTTTGTTCTGTGTTTCGGTGTATATAGTTGTCATGTTACAGCCATCATGATGAAAATAGATAAACCACCTGGAATTTGATGAAATGTGGAGGTTGTGAAACTGTATATAAAAGAAAAGATAAAACGAGGCTACTTGAAGTATACATGTAAACGTACTTGCAGTGATAAAGAGAGTTTTACTAAGGCTAGAACTATTAATAGTAAGAAACATCTTTACTGATTACTATGCTGTTAGGTAATAAGATAGTAGATAATAAAAATATTTTTTTTTTTTGAAAAGCATAGTAGATAACAAATAATTAATTTTCTCTCTCTTTTACCGGTAGTTTTCTGAATCTTTAAGCATGAATCTTTTGTTAACTTTTCATTATGTGAAATAGTTGTATGTGTCTATATGTCATGTCAAGGGCGGAATAAAAAAATTAATGGTCGTACTACTTTTTATCATACTACTTACCACAATTTAAGAGATCATCCGGTGTTAAAAAAAAGACGATTGATATATCTATTAGTAAAATATCTAGTTGACCGGAGAATTAACGAACCTGTATAAAACGTAGTTTTCTATTTTTATCAACAGCTTTATAATTTTCTTTCTATTTTACGGGTAGTTTTCTGTTTTTTTTTCCTCCATATAATGATATGTATAACTATTCATAAAACACAAACGGAGAAAACATGCTATTTCCCCATGAGTTGGTAAGTTTTCACCTCTGTTCCTAAATTTTTACCGATTCACCTTTACTCCCTAAATTTTCCCCATAAATCAGGGAGCGGTGTTCCCAAGTTGAAAATTAAGTAACAATTATTTTGGTTGGGGACTTTATTTATCATTCAAGTTCCCTTTTTCTCTGAATCGACTATGACCTTGGAACAACTGATTAACTTGATGCATCTTCTTCCCTTTATGAATTACTTTGATTCTCTTTAATTACATCGTGAAACTTCACCTGATAAAGGTGATTCATGCATGAAACTATAGAAAGCAACATACCATCTACATCAAGGATGATTTATAAATCATCTTCAAAAAGACTTCACCTGTTTTTGCCATTATTGATTCAAAAGCAATCACTAAAAAAGGATGATTTACAAATCATCTTCCATAAAAAGACTGTACAAACCACTATTCTAGAAAATAGATGCAGATCAACTACTCCCCCAAAGAAGAATTGTGTTTAACTGCAAGTTCATAACTTTAAACCTCAATCTTTCTAATTTATGACCAATTTCATCCACCTACAAACTTATAAACATAGAAACAAAATGATCAAACTTCATCTTCTTCACATATATATTCTGAAAATTACACGATGGAATCCACAACATTTTGAATGAATCCATCTTCACAAAACCGTACACATAACACACCAAAAACAAACTATGTCCAACGTATAACACCTTCTCGTAGATCTACGCTGCCGACGGTGCACAAACAGCAACCTTCGGGTCCGTTAGCGCCGACGGTAAGACCATTTCGCCATTGTTTCCGGCGGTTGTCACATGAGCTGCCATATTGCCATTAGGACTCTTGTAATCCAATGACTTATCGTTGTATATATCCCACCATTTCTTCACAAGCATCTTTATGTCTTCCCTTTGCATATTCTCTTCTTTGCCGGTATACCGCCATGGCTTCGACCCTGCGGCACAGTAGTGAACCACTTTCACTTGTTCGAGATCGACGTTCTCCGGATGTCGCCATAGCATTGCAAGAACAAGATTGTAGATAAGTGGCAGTGGCTTGTAAATGTCCTTGAAATACACGTTGAGGAAGTCCTGCAAATTAAAAACTCAACAAGATGATCAAACAGCCTCAGACATTATCTATGATCATGTGTTGTTTACTTAGTATTATTCATAACCGGACCAGAGAAGCCAGTCGGACCGAAAACAAGCCATCGAACTTTCCCGCTAACCCTATTTGTATGTTTTAGTTGAACCAGCCGATTACCAGTCATACCTATAAACTACAAGGATGATTGGACTAGATTTTAAAAACTTTTAACCTTCTCTCTATAAAAGCTCATTTTTTTTCTAATTAATTTCCCATTGTAGAATTCATATCCACTACCAATTATAATCTATAAAGTGAATACATATAAATAATTTTAATTTTCTATCCATTCAATCATCCATCCAGTTCTAAAACCCGGTCAGACCAGTGAATCATTAAGACGGGTGGTTTATTATCCACCCGGTAATATTTTAATGTTAGGTTGTTAATTACAAACGGTCTACTATCCGATCGGAATCTAAAATCTAAAAACATTAGATTGTTGATTAGATTGTTGATTAGAGGTTGGTCCGGTGATAATTGATTATCTTGTCCGGTTCTGAAAACGTTACAATCCGGCTCTGAAAACATTTGTTTAATTCTAAAAAAATTAATTTACTATCCAGTCCGATTCTAAAAATACTAATATTAAGCCATCTCTTACGCCGTGTTCCGAGTCTACTTTAAGAAGAGAAAAGAAAAAAAAAATGAAAGGAAAGAAAAAATAATTATATTCTAGAGTTTTTTTAATGAAATGAAATAAAAGGATTGTTAAAAATTTGTGTTGACGAGTTTACGAAAATAAAAAAAATAAAAGGAAAATAAAGACTAAAATCAATTCTTTCAAACCGGAAGCTAAAAACGGAGAGAAAGGAAAAGAAAGAAAAAAAGAAAAAGAAAAAAAAAATTATTTCTTTTCTCTCGTCATGTAAACTTAGAAACATAGAAACAGCGTTAATCCGGTTTTAAAAACATTGGTTTGTAAAGTACCTGTTCGGCGAAAGGGGTAACGGGAATGACCCGAAGGGTGTTCAACAGGTCATGATAAGTCTCGATACTCGGTTCGAACACAAACATGCCGGCGTTGAAGAACAACGAGGGTTTTGGGCCCATCTCCTCCGGCCACCGGACCTTCTCCGGCGACTGTTGGCAGTATCCGATCTTATACTGCGGTGTATGGCTCCACGTCTTCTCACAGAAACAATCCATCACCGCATACAAGTAGCCGTTTGGCAAGTCAAACAGGTGGTCAATGTTATCGAACACTTGAATGTCTCCATCTAAGTATATCATCTTATCATACTCCACAAACTGCATTCCATAAATATAGATTAAAAATTTTCAGTATATTATGCTTTTAATTCTGATACGTTTCTTTCTAATAGTTTATTTATTTATTAAAAAGATACCACAAACTGCATTAAAAAAATTAAAATTAGAGTAAATTATGTTGCTACTCCATATGATTTAACAAAACATGACTCATGAGGTTCCTGTTTAATAGTTTAATGGTTTATTTATTTAAAAGTTAATTTCAGTTTTACCCTAACGTAAATTGAAACAATTTAGAAGATAAATTAAACAAAAATAGTTATTTTTTACGAACAATGAGTAAAATTAAACTTAAATTTTTATTTAAAGCACCTCATTCAAAAAGATAAAATGAAACTAGAGCAAATTATACTTTTACTGATTTGATAAAATCAGTTTATGACTTTATGTCTAATAGTTTATTTATTAATACAACAAAAGAATAAACTAAAATTAGAGTAAATTATGCTATTAGCCTTTATGGTTTATGAATAAATTAATATTTAAGTAAATTATGCTATTAGTCCGTGTGATTTTAAAAAATAAAAAGTGTCCAATGATACTAACAGCTTCAACTAGATCAATTAATCCACGTGTAAGTTTGAATGACACGTATGAACCTCAACGTGACACGTGTCTCTACATGACACGTGGATATTATTACTAATATTTGTATTATTATTTGTATTATTATTATTATTTTCATTCGTTACCTCCCATATACGTAGTTTGGAGTAATTGATGACGTAATACGCCATCGCAAACTCCGTTTGACTCTCCGGCGGGTACACCGGCTTAATTTCACGCACAATACATCCCTGAGCCTCCAGCACACGGCGGTGCTCCGCCGGAACGTCGGGAAGCACCGCCACAACAAGCGGATAACCGGAGTTAACCTTACGTAAGCCTTTCGCTAATCCTACAACGCCTTTGATGTAATCACCGTCTCCCGCCAAAAACGTGACGTAAGCCTTCTTCTTCGCGGTCGAGTTCGAGATCGAATCCGTTGGTTTTATGCTCAGATCCACAGCTGCCGGAGCCATTGATGACGTAAGATGATCGGAGAATGAGAGAATTTGGGGAATTTGTGATCGAAAGTTGATCGGAGAGTTTGTTGACGGTGGTGGTACGGTGGGGGAATGTGGTGGTTTTATAGGTGGTGATGGTGGTAGAGTTTGCTCATGTGAGGGTTGGTGATCGGGTGACACGTGGCAACGGGTGTGATCGGACGGTGGGGAGGGGGTTGTAGAGAAGGTACTAGAGTAAGAGAGTGACTTTTTTATTTTTGTTATTTTTAATTTTATTTTTATTTTTTTTATAATGTGGAGGTGTTTGGAAGAAGCTAGAAGGTTGTAAATGTTTTTGTTTGGCTGTGAGTGGGGGCACCCTCGAATCTTCTTTGATGTGTTTTTACTTTTTGTTTTGAACTATTGTATTTTATATATTGTTTTTAAGGAATAAGGTTGGCTCTGGTATGATGGGATCGTGAGAGAGGGTGTGATTGTTGTGGGCGTGACGGTTAATTAAGCAGTTTATGAAGGCAAATAAGTTTATTTGTGACGGTCGCTCCACCACCGTCCCCCACCACCCACCACACACAACCCATCATCTACC
>BJCN01336398.1:0-13394 GCA_018326445.1 Flaveria brownii
ACGGTGAGCTACATCGCTGTGTATCTCTCCATCCTCCTGCAGGTACGAGCCCAGGTATTTGAATGTAGATATACATAACAAATTTTATTCCCGATTAACACGACAAAAAGAACCACTTCACACTTAGATCAAACGAAATAAAAAAGTCAGATCACATCTCATATCACACAAACTAAACCAATGTAATAATAAATTTAGATGTATTAGTGCAATTCCATTAAAGAAAATCACATTCGACTTATTTTTTATGTCAAATAAATTTTTCTATAAACCATTAGAAGTAATAATTTTTTTCAGACTAACGTCTAATATATTCCTATTATGAACCACTTATACTTATCATTATACTTATAGATTAAAAAATTTAAATCTAGACATATAAATATGAGAATGTTTGAGTTTAAGTCTCATTTTAAGCACAAATGTTTAATGTTGAGTAAGGAGGTTTTCCGGTTGTAGATTTTCTTTTAAGGGGGTTGGGGGTGCGATCTTAACTATAAAATAAATAAATAAATCCGATTATAATAACAAAAATCATTTAAAACAGGGATATATATTTAACGTTAAAAAAAACCCTCGATCTTAAGATGGAGTAGATACACTTACCATAATAAGGTATTATTAAAGAGGAAATAAACTTTTTAACCAATAAACATTAAAAAATAATCCCAAAAGGCAAAACCCCCCCCCCCCAAAGAAGGACGAAAAGCTGGCAAACGGATGTCATCAACATTAAACGTACGGAAGCCGTTAATGACGGCGTTAGCTTATTCCGTCCAAATCTAAAAACGCCAAAACACACCCTCGGAAAATAAGAACACACCATTTTATTTATACTCGATCTTCTGTTCTTCCGTAATATAGCTCTCATTCAGATCTCTGATTCAATTAATAATAACACTACAGAATTCATCAAATTTCCTAATTTAAATCCGTTAGAATCCGTTCATCGATCTATTGATTTTGCATCTATGAATTAATTCACGAAAGTTATGTTCCGATTCGAAGAGGAGAAGATCAGAAAACGACTTTGATTGTTGTTTGATTTGATTCAATTGACTATAGGATTCTGAATTGTTGTTTTTTGTAACGTATTTTGGTATGTCGGACGCTTTATCCGCCATTTCGGCGGCCGTTCTCCGGAATCTCTCCGATAAGCTGTACGAGAAACGGAAAAACGCTGCGCTTGAGGTTAGAGTTTGGTTTTGTTCAATGTTCGTTGTGATTTGTGAATTTGATTGTTTTTGATGTTTTTAGGGTTTTTGGTTGATCGTGATGGTTTTGTTGGTGTTAGGTTGAAGGAATTGTGAAGCAATTGACAGGTTCTGGCGATCATGATAAGATAACTGCTGTGATAAATTTGTTGACGAATGAGTATACTTACTCGTCTCAAGCAAATCATCGCAAGGTATAGGTGAAATGCATCACTGTATTTTGATTTCTAATTTCTTAATGTCATAATTGGATGTTTATTTTCAGGGAGGGTTGATTGGATTGGCTGCAGCTACTGTTGGTTTGGGCTCCGAAGCTGCACAGCATCTTGAGGTTTGCAGTCAGTTCATCAGTTGTTTTTCGTCTGTGATATTAACAACTTATTTTAGCTAATTTTCTTTAAGCTGTAGTGAGATGTAATGATTTTACAAGGTTGTAACTGTCAATGTTATTTGAAAGCCGACTATAGCCCTTAACTGAACAAATAGTATTCAGTTAATAAAACTGCAAATGTAAGATAGGTACCAGAAAACAGCGGACATGAATTCTATTACTCAAGATGCTGATGTCAAATTGTTTAATCACCACCAAAATATAGGAAAAGAAAAATTGCACGCAAACTATGATGGTAATAGATATAACTATCTAATTGCATTCTGCATGCCAAATACACATTGTAGGTCATCAATTAGGCATACTCTTTAGTTGCATAACAGTAATAACCATATCTCATATTGCTAGAATCATATAACCACATTTGTTTGGTGCTTGAAACTTTGAAGATAATATGTACAGTTCAATAATATGGGATACGGTATTCATATATGATATATGTGACATACTTCATTCTGTATTTTTGTGTATGAATGTTGAGAAGGTATTGATTTGCTAGAAATTTCAGTTATATAACTGTTTGCACTGATTTTCATTATTGAAGTTTTTCTGTGTTTTCTCTTACAATCCATCTGGCAGCAAATCGTACCACCTGTGATTAACTCTTTCTCTGATCAAGATAGCAGAGTTCGTTATTATGCTTGTGAAGCTCTATACAACATTGCAAAGGTGAGAATGAATTCTGTCATCATCAAGTAGTTACAATGTTTAAACAATACATTTTGTGTTTTGCTTATGCCCTTTTGCAGGTTGTGAGAGGAGAGTTCATTGTGTTCTTCAACCAGATATTTGATGCTTTATGTAAGCTTTCAGCTGACTCAGATCCCAATGTACAGCGTGCCACTCATCTTTTAGATAGACTTGTGAAGGTGAATAGCTTTTCTTTTTGCTATTTCTGTCAATTATGTTGCAAATGCTAAATTACATAACAAGGAAAAATTGATGTTTTTATTCTTGGAAACAGGACATTGTGACAGAGAGTGATCAATTCAGGTGATTTATCTTCAATTTTTATAGTTATAATATTTGTTTGATTTGGGTTCATAACTAGTCCCTTTTTGGTTTTTTCTTTGTCAGCATTGAAGAATTTATACCTCTGTTAAGAGAACGAATGAACGTGTTAAATCCTTATGTACGCCAATTTTTGGTTGGATGGATCACAGTGTTGGACAGTGTTCCAGACATTGATATGCTCGGTTTTCTTCCAGATTTTCTTGATGGTAAATGATCTCACTTCAGAATTAAATGGTATTTGCTGTGAATGTGCATGTTTTTTTGTCTCAGACATTTGTTGGACTCAACTGACATGTGGAGATCACAGGTTTATTTAATATGTTAAGTGATTCCAGCCATGAAATCCGGCAACAAGCTGATTCAGCGCTCTCAGAGTTCCTTCAGGAGATTAAGAACTCCCCGGTATGATACCGTAACTAATCTTATATCATTGCTTTCATTGACATCCATGACTTGCTGATATGTTATAAGCACCTGTTAATCTCCCATATTACTGTTATTGAATTAGAAATCTTTCATGTTTTTGTGAGTAGCAAAAATTTTCATTTATTTACAAATTTCTGACTCTAGCAGTGCTACTCATGAAGTCTGTAGATTATGGCCGCATGGCAGAAATACTTGTGCAGAGAGCATCTTCACCTGATGAATTCACTCGTTGGACTGCGATCACCTGGGTAAGAATACTATTTTAAATAATTATAATGTGGTTTTTTTATAATTAGTTTGAATAAAGTGATTAAGGAAGTTTTATGCGTTAAAATACACTTTTGGCAACTTTTTATTTTTAACCAATTTAACTCATTCAGCCCACTTCCTTTATAAATATATTTTATATTTTCAATGTATGACCCCGTTGAGACAAAATATAACGCAAATTGATAATTAAAATGTAAATGTGTCGAAATTGTGAGCTCTGAGATTTTTGGAAGATGTAGTTTTGGTCTTTTGTGTACGTGCATACTTTGATTAGACAACTAATTTCTGCAGATAAATGAGTTTGTAAAACTCGGAGGTGATCAGCTGGTTCCGTATTATGCGGATATATTAGGAGCTATCTTGCCTTGCATAGCTGATAAAGAAGAAAAGATACGAGTTGTAAGTATATTGTTGTTGTTGTTATTATTATTCTAATAAGATTATTTAACTAATAATAATTGCTATTGTTGTTATTATTATCAATAATATAGTAATAAAATTTGAAAAATTAAATAAAAGACATCAGTGTCAGCATTAATAATTTGTTCATTTCTAACTTCATATGCCACATCTCAAAAATGACTCACACACGCCAAAATTATTACACATATTTATTATAAGACAAAAACGGTAAGAACTCTCTTATTTAGGAATTAAGTTGGGGACTTGCAAAAAATCGAATACACCATTAATCTTTATGATATAGGCCTATCTTTGAATAGTATATATTTATAAGTTCTTGACTTTTGTGACTATCAGGTAGCTCGTGAAACCAATGAAGAGCTTCTTGCAATTAAGGCTGATCCTACTGAAGGATTTGATGTTGGAGCAATCCTCTCCATTGTAAAGAGGTCAGACATTATTTATTTTCTTTAAGTTTTAGTCTGGGTTTTAGGGTTTGCTTATGGGTTTATGAATTTTTTTTCGTCGTTATTAATAAAGGACAATCAACTAGTACCCATTTTGAAAGAGTTTATGCTCCATGTATTTGTTTTCAGTGTTGATTTTCCCCTTATTTTTCCAGGCAGTTGTCTAGTGAATATGAGGCCACTCGGATTGAATCATTGCACTGGATTTCAACTCTTTTAAATAGACATAGGACAGAGGTGACCTTTTACATTATTTCATTGTTCAATTTGCTATTAGTTTTTATGTATGCTCTCTGTTGTAATATGTATTCACACTCTTAGTGGTAAAGAAAAGAAAAGAAAAATCTAAAAAGGAAAATGCTTATACATGTACCAGGTCCTGTCGTTTTTGAATGATATATTTGACACTCTTCTCAAAACATTGTCGGATCCCTCTGATCAGGTAATATTTCCATTGCTGCTTCATTACCTCTGTTAAATATATCATTGTTTTTCTTTTGAATTTCAAGAGGGGCCTAAATATTATATTTCAATCATTCTTTTATATAAAACATAAAAATTTGTATGTTGATTGGAGTTCTCGCAGTTCTGAAGATATTTGTGAGTTTTCATATGATCCTAACCCTATTTATATATTTGGGTTGTTTATATGGTAACTTGTTAGGTAGTTCTCCTAGTACTAGAGGTTCATGCATGCATAGCAGAGGATCAGCATAACTTCCGTCAGCTGATTGTTTTCTTAGTTCATAAATTCCAGACAGATAAAGTACTCCTGGAAAAGTGAGCTTCATTCTTTGGTTTCTTAAATAAGAAAATTGTCTGGATTAATTGTTTCTTATTTCCTCATTTGATGCATTGATGTAGCGATTTTTTTAACATCCTTCTACAGGCGTGGTGCTTTGATTATTCGCCGGCTTTGTGTGCTTATAGATGCTGAAAGAGTTTACCGGGAACTATCTACAATTCTTGAAGGGGAAGCTGACCTGAACTTTGCATCTACTATGGTTCAGGTCCTTGTTATCTTCTTTTAATAATTACTTTTTTTCCCTTCATGGAAGTCTAGAATCAAGTTTAAAAAGTTACCGTGTTATAGTTTGACAATTTAGCTCCAAACTCCTTTGCAATTAAGATTACCTATCTGACACTTAAAAGTCTTATTTGGTACTGACCTATATGGGTAGAATATGCAACTGAATACAAGTATAATTGATAGAAAGTTGCTCTCCTGGTATACAACACCTTGGTATGAGGCTTTATGAAACTTAATTAGAATAGAGAGAAAGTAATATTTTGCAGTTTTTGACTCTTTTCACATTCCAGGCTTTGAATTTGATTCTGCTCACTTCTTCTGAGTTGTCGGACCTACGAGATCTTTTAAAGCGGTCACTAGTAGATGCTGCTGGAAAGGATTTATTTCTTTCATTATATGCTTCATGGAGCCATTCAACAATGGCCATACTAAGTCTATGTTTATTGGCACAGGCAAGTCTTTAAAGAAGTTGAATAAAAAAGGAAACCTATAAATCAGGATAATCTCCATGTTAACTCTATTGATTTTTATACTATTTTGTTTGATTTGTTTTTATAGGCTTATCAGCATGCAAGTTCAGTCATTCAGTCTTTAACCGAGGAAGATATTAATGTCAGATTCTTGATTCAGCTGGATAAGTTAATAAACTTATTGGAGACTCCAATTTTTGCTTATCTTAGGCTGCAGGTGTGTTGCTATTCAACTTGTTAAAATCAAAATTCGAGTTGGTTTGATTTTTAATTCACGAAACTATCACAGTGATGTACATGAAAATTTAGGGACTATATTAGCTCATGTATCTTTATTATATGATATTATTATTACTATTACCATAATTTCTATATTGTTGTAATTATTGTTGTTATTATTTTTATTATCTTTCTTTTGGGATTATTTGAGCCTTCTCATATTCTTGCAGCTTCTTGAACCTGGAAGATATATATGGTTGTTAAAAGCCTTATATGGTCTTCTTATGCTGCTTCCCCAGGCATGTCCCCTTTATGTGAATTACCGCTTATTTATATTTGTTGGCTTGTTGGTATTCTTGATGTTACTGATTAGTAAGTGGACAGGTTGGGTTATAGGTTATAGTGGATCCAGGTTGTGTTGACTTGCAAATTCAGAATACCTTTTGTCCAGTCTAAATTTTTTAAATAAAAAGAATTAGGAGGTTTTATGCAATATTAGTACACGTGGGAGTGACTTTTGACTCATTTCGGCCACTACTAATGAATCTATGATTAGATCATAATTTTGTGTGCCTTTTCTACCATTACAGCAAAGTGCAGCCTTTAAGATCTTAAGGACTCGTTTAAAGACCGTGCCTTCATATTCCTTTGACAAGGAGCGAGCCAACCGTACATCATCTGGGAGTCCTTCCGTACATTTTTCAGATGATGGTAACATGAACATGCATAACGGAATAAACTTTGCACCTTGGCTGCAACAATTCCAACAGATTCAGCAAAAGCATCGTGCACATTACAAAACACAAGCACGGTCACACATCACTTCCACGCACTCCTCAAAGGTTTGTTTCTTTTTTACTTTTCACTAAAGGAGCAATATTACCGGGTCGGGCAGGCTAAGTGTCAAAACGGGTTACCTCTGATGCGGGTTGAAACAGGTTGGGTTGGGCCAACTTGTCAACACTCTTATCCTTTTTCTGAGAGTTTTTATAAATTAACAAATGTTTAAAATAATAATCTTCTTATTTTTAGTAAAGCAAGTTTTAGGCGGTTGAAAACACTTTGGGGACTTGCAACCACACTTTTTAGCCAAGTAATAAAATTTCACACGGATGGAGATAAGTCACAAGTGATACAAACCCGATTCAAACATTTTTTTAATAAACGGGTTGAACTTCTACCACTACTTTCACCTTAAAATAATCTGTTAAAAATGCATAAGTAGAAATAACATACCTTTCCGCAGGTGAAGGAGGTCCAAAAACCCGAAGTGTTTAGAGGACCACCTGTGCCAGAGTTGACCAGGCTTCCTTCAAGATTATCCCGTAAAGGTCCTGGACAACTATAACTACGATGACGGATGCTGATCAAAGGCTCATTTTGTCGCCATGGTCAAAATTGGGTATGGTTTGTATATTGTATATCATCATATTTTCATTGAACTCATGAAGATATTTTTCTATTTTATTTTTTATTCGGTTTCCAGAATCGTGGCTGGATGCCTTCAAGCTATTATTCTTTACTCTGGACTATTTTATCGCACTTGTGGTTGTGTTGTTTTTATTGTAAGCCACAGGACCAGAGGTTGCATATCATTCCGATGCTATTTTTATAAAAATAAAACTTTTCAGTTCTCTGTTTAGAGCATAAACATTTGATGTTACTTCAAAATTTCTATCTTATGATCTCTGTTTCTATGAAGTAACTCTACTGCAGGATATCATGTTGCAGTTAATAATATATAAAGTCACAGTTTATCGTGTTATCCTAACTGGTTATATAATTTTCATCATTGTATCTTACCATTTGACGCCAAAAATCATACGGTAATTCAAAATAAATAAATGGTACTAAATGTTTTCCGAAAAAATGCCACATGAGGCGTGCACATTGACCATTGTTAAGCAACAACGTTTAGAACAACGATTCAAACTCTAGAATCCGGAGTGCTATACATACATATGTACATATCCTACAAAATATATGAGATAATAATAAATAGATCTCTTTTAAGGATAAGTGGCAAACTCAACACTCACAAAGCATATATCTTTTCATGATCAGATTCATCATCTGTAATATGGGCGGAATATGACCACGAAAACGACTTGCTTCCGCTGGCCCTCTTAATCCGCCTCTGAGAATCGTTACCATAAGGCCGGAAATGTTTCCTACAAGCAAAATAACACAAGCTCACAAGCGTCCCCACGAGAATGGGGACACCAACAACGGTAATAGTAATAGCCATCCAAGTACTCCTTTTACCAACCACCACGAAAGCAATCGAACAGAACGCCCCACAAGTACTAATCCCGGCTGCCCACATTAACTTATTTACAACCGAAACAATCTGTCTCTGGGCCTGAGTGTCCCATGCCACCAATGTGATTTGAACAACCACAACTGCTAAGGATATAAACAGTGATGTGGCGTTAAAAAGACAAAAAGCCCGAAAAGCTGGAGTGTGGGCTATATCTGCTTCACCTGCTTGTTTACCCGAGTTCAAATACTGGCCTGGGAGATTAAAAATTGCCAAAAAAGCTATGGATGCGAATAGAACAGCAACGACTGTTAATGAATTGATGGTGTTTTGCACCGCTTCCCTGTGGATCTTTTTGAGTTCTTTAGCTATACCTGAAACACGTCTTTGTGTTTTTTCATTTTGTAAAAGTTGTGAGTGGACTTCGTGTTTGATGTCACTCACGGTCCTTTTGAGTTGCATTTCCTCATCAATTCTGCCAACATGGCGAGCATGTTTGGCACCGGCCTCAGTTAGAGCCTCCATGATTTCTAGCTTCGGTGGGCCATAATTCAGCTTATCAGCTATATCCATTGCAGTTTCTTGTTGATGATTGATTACATTGACACCAACTGAGGTGAAGCTCAGTAACAAGGTTACAATCTGAACAGAAACATAGATCGAAAAGGGCATAAATGAATGGAACATGACAAAGATAACGAAATAAGCAAAATAAATCAATAAAATGTACCTCTGGTCGGCATTTCCTAGTGGCTATATGAATAGCAGTATTACCCTTCTTGTCACGTTCATTTAGAATCGAGTGATCTGCAAGCAACAAATCCTCCACCACAGCAGTACTCTGCCCTTTAACAGCCATATGAAGTGCAGTTTGACCTTTCTTATCTTTAATCGCCACAATTCCCGAATCTCTTTCGATAAGTGTTTTAACCATGGTTGTTTTACCATATCTAGCTGCTGTATGCAATGCAGTTTTACCATTTTTCCTCACTATCCTTATGCAAGTAGCATCTGCATCTAAAATGGCATTCACAACATCCAGATGATCCTTCACAGCTGCTGAGTACAACGGGCTCGTGTTTGTCCCATCACATACTTTGCAAAGCTCGGGCCATAAGCCCAAAAGCTTGTTCACAATACCTAGATTATAGCAGCAAACATTGTAAAATCTAAAAAAAACAATCTTTTTCTACACCCAAATGATAAAATAGATGTGATGTTACATCCGATCCCTCGTACCAATCATTATTGTTTGTTTAGCCCATAATATAACTACCCAGTGGAAAGTTCCCAAGAGATCACCCGTCCACAGTCCATACGCCCAAAACATGTTAGACTAACTCAATATCTCTCCGACAGACAAAGGCCCCAAAACAACGTGAGATTTGCCTAAGGTCGTACTTCATATTTCACCATGGTTTAGTATAGAGCTTTGTATTACAACATTTTTGTAACACTCATGATTCATACTTAGATCTAACTTTGAATTCCACCATTGTTTTTAGTTATTTGCAGTTTATTAGATAAGAGGGTGTTTGGGATTGATGATTGCAGTCAATTCAACTCTTACCTAGAGATGATAACTTACAATCATATATGACATCACAAAAAGTCAAATTTCAATCAAATAACGAAATCCCCAAAAGCAATTGATTCAATCAAACTGATAAGATCCAGCTTACGAAGAAGATGAACTAATTTCAATTACCTATATGCCCCCTTTCAGCAGCGATATGAAACACATTGAAATCCGCTTTAGCCCTAATCTTCACAATTTGAAGATCACAGAACTTCAGCAAGTAATCAAACACTTCCTGTGCGTTATTCTCCGCCGCGATGTACACCGCCGTCTCTCCGGCGTCGTTCTGCATCGCCATGAGAGCCGCCACCGAAGCTCCGTCGGAATCCCCATCGTCGTTCACGATCCGTTTGATCGACTCAAGGTCCCCCGATCGGACGGCTGCAAACAACGTTTGATGCGAGATGAATCGAGGCGATTTTGATGATGATGAATCCATTATCATCTGCAATCGAACACCCAATTTCTCAAATTCTCTCTCTTTCTTATCTTGTTGGTAATTAGCAGATTCAATGGTGTGAAGAACAGAGAATCTTTCGTGTTTTTCCACTAATTTGTAGAATAATGTCAATAATTGCTTGTGGGGTTCGATTGGTGCTTAAAATATTCGTTTCATCAACCGTGATTTGTTGCTTTGTGCTGTAAAACTTGATGAAGTTTGAAAGTGATGGAGACTTGTTTTACTAACTTTGCTTGTGAAGTTTTGATCTCCGGTGGTAAGCTTTCGCCGGCGATTGAGGTTACTAATATTAGTAAGTGGTGCTTGCAAAAACAAAAACTTTCAAAACAACCCTTTGGTTTTTTAAAAAATTGGATTTACAATAAATTGTTCCCATGTGCTTGATTTTAAGGTTGCAAACAATTCAAATGTTCTACCGGATTGAGTTCGTTTATATTTGTTAGTTTAATAAACGAACGAACATGAATAAGAAATTACGTTCTTTTTTATTAAATCAACGAACATAAATAGTGGTTTTTTCCTTTCATTTGTGATCGTGCGACGGGTAGTTCGTTTATGTTTGTTTATTTAATAAACAAACGAACATGAATGAGAAATTCCGTTCTCTTTGTTAAAACAATGAATATAATAGTGGTCTCTTTGGTTTATTTGTGTTCGTGAATGCTCGGTGATGTATTCGGTTATGTTAAACGAATGAATATGAACAAGGACTCATTCATTGGGGTGTAAATGAGTCAAGTCGACCGGCAAACTACTTGGGTTGAGCTTGAAAAAAGCCTAATCGAGCTGAGATTAAACGAGCTCGAGCTCATATTATGGCTCGTTTACTAAATGAGCTCGAGCTTCAGATGTCGAGTTAGAGCAAGCTTGCGAGCCTAAACGAACTTTTTTATTTATATAACTTGTTTAACATATTATATATATATATATATATATATATAATATTATCATATATAAATTTAAGAAAAAATTAATTAAATAATATATATTATCTTATATAATAAGTAAGATTGTAACTAAATATAAAAGTAAGCATAAAAAAAATATTTAATAATCTAATGATAAATGACCCAAGACCGAGTTGAGCTAGAGCCTGAAAATTTCTAACGAACCGAGCTCGAACTTTAGAAATAAAACTACAAATAAGCTGAGCTCGAGCTTTCCAAAGTTAAAACGAGCTTAGCAAGCTTGTGCTCGAATCGGCTCATTTACAGCCCTACTTCTCCGTGCTTGTTCGGTTCTTTTACAGTTTAGCTTCGTTAAACTTTTCTTTTAATCCAACTAAACGCGTATGAAGAATTAGTGTGCCGAGGTGGAGAGGCTCGTGGGAAGTGCATAGATGGAGTAACTAATATTTTTCATAACATATTACATACGTTTATACAATAATGTTTTATGAATACTTTTATTTTTTAATTAAAAAGCAAGTATATTATTAAACTCAGACAAACAGAAAATGTGAGTAACTAATATTGTTCGGGAAGTAAATGTATAACAGGAAAAGACCATGACAATACATTAAATATTGATAGAGGGCCTAATTCCAAAGAAACGTGAATTATATAAAGACTTTTGTATGTAATTTCTCCCACATGGGACGTATATTATATATCAATTAAATTAAATAATAATAGGATATCTATATTCGATTTGGTTATATTGTGCACATTAAAAACGAATATCTTTGCAGACTTTAAAAGTAAAACAATGCGAACGAATTATATTATATACTAAATGCATTTATAGTTGTAAAAGGAATTATATTATATATTTATTGCATTACAGTCACATATATTAATTGCATTTATAGATAGGTGAGTTGACTGAGTTCATAGTCACATATCTAGGTTCTCTTGCATAGCTGATTTAATTGTAATAGTTTAGGCTAAAAATCATGTTGTATATAAAAGATAATTTGTAAATACATTTTTTACCCGTGTATTATTAGGAAATGTATGTTCATCCAATGATATTCGATAATACATAAGTTGGACTCGTGTGTTTATCTCTTCCTTCACATAGGATTTGATATTCTAGGCGTCGAGTTTTGAAAACGGGTATCACTAGTTTGAATAACTAGTTTTAAACATGCATAGGGAGATCATAATTTATATTTGTCTTCCTACATATATCCATGTAATCTCAAAAGAAATATATTTAAACATAGAATGATTGAACGACGTAAATATTTTTATCTAATATAATGGTGTTGTATTTTATGTATGGGGTTTTGCAAAAAAAAATTAACTTTTCACTTTTAACCCAAATGTTTTTTTATTTTGCAAAGTTACCTTCCAAAATTTGATTATTTTAATTTTAAACTCAAAATTTTTTATCTTTTGCAATTTAAACTCACAAAATTTTATATTTTCAACTTTAGTCCTATACTTTTCATATTTTATAAATTTTCGTCTTACGTTCGTTGTAGGGTTTGCAAGTTAACATGACAAAAACATGCATGTGCGATTCACCAATTTTACATTTAGTTCTAAATTCTGTGAGTTGACAAAGCACAACATGTGTGTGTGGTATATCATTTTTATATCTATTTCCTCCCTTTAACAGGTTCGTCTTAAATCGACTTAGTTATATTTTTATATGTTTTATGCTTTGCTCTTAGCTCTTCGTATTAACACATCACAATTTCAGTATTGATGATCATTAATGGTGGTGTGACATTAGTGTTATTTTGTACGATTTTACGCTCTCGTAACGCGGGGAGTTTAATTCTAGTATTTTTATCTAATGGCCAAAAATTCTCAAGTGGGAGTTAGAAAGAGAAAAAAAGTGACATGGTTAAAAGCACATTTAATATATCACATTTACACAAATATATCACATTTTCAAAAGTAAGCATAAGTGTTAGTACGGTTTACCTAATTCTTATTTACATTGATTTTGTAGTTAATAGCGCTTTGAATTCATGATAAGCATGACAATTCAAAACAAAATATAAAAAAATATATTTTAATTAAGTAATATAATCAAAGATTACTTATTAAGATCGAAAACCTTAAATAGTGGGAAATACATACAAAGTTATACCAAATACATATTGATATGGATTAGATATCATATTCATATTATTAATAATACTAGGTTAGAGCCCATGTTTACATGGGTGGAATAAATAAATATATCAAAATCAGTAATTTTTTAAATATTTTATTTTCTAAATTTAATTATCTATTG
>BJCN01336405.1:10209-23392 GCA_018326445.1 Flaveria brownii
CACTGGTTCTCCACTGCTCTAGCATCTTCCCTGTCTTGAAGATAGTGTTGAGTTAGCCATTGGAGACCCTCATCTCTCAGGCACTTCCATACTTCAATCGGTATGTTGTTTGGCCCCACCGCCTTAGCCCTTCCCATTTTCTTAAGAGCTCTAGTAACTTCGTCGACTGTGATGCTTCTACAATAACACTTGTTTTGTTGTGTTGTTTGTGTTGTTTTATCTATCTCAGTTTGTTGATTAGGGTTCATTATGTTGAAAAGGTTATCGAAGTAAGTTTTTCATCTCACCTTGATGTCTTTCTCCTTCACCAAAACCTTTCCATTCGCATCCTTTATAAATTTCACCATTCGCAAGTCCTGTCTTCTACTTTCTCTTGCCTTGACCATCTTAAACATGTCATGCTCTCCTACTTTCGTCTCTAATCATGTGCAAGCAAGAGGAGTTCTCGAGTAGGAAACAAGGGGCAGATATTCTGAAGACGACACAACCAAGTTAGGGGTCTTATAACATGAAATTAGGTAGTCCAATAACATGTGTTTATTTTGTTTGGACGAGCATGGAAAAGAACTTGAATAGGTGACCAGAGAATTCTATTGGGAACAGAAGATCTGGGGTCTAGTGGATGAATTGGACAGGGAAGAAACAAAAAAGCCGATTTCAAGGAGATAAAGATTTGACATAGGAGATAAAGATTTGACATAGGAGATAAAGATGAAGGTTATTGAAGGTTACTTTTATTTGGTAAAAGACATGGGATGCTCCATCTTGGTTGGACCAAACAGCGAGATAAGTCTCACGTTACTGAAATAGCATAGCAAGAACAAGTTTCTTCATGTTTTCGAGGGGAGCAAAGTAGTCAATGAATAAAACAGATCTTCTTTCTATTAAGACTCAAATACTAATCCTAACATAATTCAATCCTTATTCAAATAAACAACTAAAACTAACTGATAAACCTATAAGTTTTCAAACAAAGCTTAAATAACTTAATAATAGAGACTTCGGAGATAATAATCCAACAAAGAAATAAAAGGGCCAATCTATTTGAAAAACAAGGTCCATCACAACTAGAAATTACCTTGGACTCAAAACAACTTCAACAATAGTTAGAATTTTGGCTCAACCCTACTCCAAGATATGAAGTTTGTTGCATACACAAAAAAATAGAACTTTTTCTTTGAAGCCGAAGAGAATGTACGTTTGTAGGTCCTCACTAAGTTCACACCAATTTTTTACTAACATTAATATTTTTAAACAGAAAATCTATTAAAGCAAGGAGCTATCATATAGTAATTATAATTTAACACAGAACTTGTAGAAATTGAGGAAGAACTTTTGCAAAAGGGAATGCATATGTATTCGGTGGAGATGCTTTAGATTGTAATTAGTGCAAAGGACCCAATGTACTCCAATAGGCTTTGGGGGTTTTGTTAACTTTACATTTCTTATTCTTTATATAATGCATCAATTAGAAACCTTTTCGATCTCTAGTTAAAAGATGAACAGATCTTAAAAGTTGAAGTAGAATAACAATAATAAATTTCAAAAAGGTCTGCTCATTTAAGTTGAAGGGAGATTGTTAGTACTAATTGTTCCATTTGTACTTAATGTTCAATTGATGTGTGTAATCAAAGTTTTGTTATTGTTATTGTGAGGATGAAATAATCACTTAGATTACATAAACACAAATACACAATAGTTAATGTTATAGGCTATACGTAGCCTAATGGGCCTTTTAATTCACCTTAGAGGCTTAGACAGTGATGATTTATTGGGCTAAATATTATAAAAATAAATGTCATCCTCAACCGGTTTTTGTGTTTTTAAAAAATATGATTTAAGGTTGATTTTTGGTAATTTATAACAGCACATTTCACATTTGACACATACAACAACCATTAACCCCTAAAATCAACCACAACCTAAAAGTAAAGATACAAACAGTGTTGTATAAATCGCTAGGCGCTAACCGGGCGGTGAGTTATCGACTAGGAATTAATTGGGATTTAACTGGATTGGATATTTTATATATAAATTTTAGTTTTATATATATAAATGTTCATATTTATATAAATGCACACATATTTGGCCTGAAATTTCATGTTTTTTCTTGGAAATTCTCGCCGGAAATTTTGCATCTCTCCAGAAAGTTGCTGGAATCTAGCAGAGAGTTGCCGGAATCTCGCAAAAACCAATGATTTTTGGGCAATTAGGACCGGCTAGGTCTGATTTTGACTAGGGAGCGGAAAAAAATACAGTTGACCGACTTTGACAACCAAGAAAAATTTGATCCGATTATTCGGCCGCCTAGGTCGATTTTTACAACACTGAATACAACTAATGTATGGAACACAAGTATACTAAGCAACCACACTAAGAGAGTATTTGATTTGCTAACCTGTTAGGCTCACTCGAGAAGTCATGATTGGCTTCAAGCTACTCCCCACGAAGATGATATTCATTTCGAAAATCTTTTCATAGCCCCTACTAGACCACAAATATATAATCAAATGAATGTTATCAATACCAAAGTTATAACAATTCAACAATCGGCAATTGGTAAAATATAAATTTTCCAATGCAAAAGCATTCTATTACAATAGTTAAATATCAAGAATGCAATACATAGTTAGATCGTTTAATCCTAGGATTACTAATGAGATGTTTCACCACCAACTGTTCACATCATATAATAAAATCACAAATTAACATCAACCCTTGAAACACAAATTTGATCATCAAAATATTTTTAATAGCCCCAGGTAGACAACACATATAAATCAAATAGAAGTTCACAAATATAAAAACTAAATCAAAACAATAGGCAATAAAAGATATTTTTTCCAATGCACGAGCATTTTCTTGCATTTATTCAATATCAAGAATGCAAAATATAATCAAATCTTTCAATCCTGGGATTACTAATCAGAAGTTTTACCATTACTGTTATATAATAAAATCACATGAAACACAAACTGGATCATTTAAGTTGAATTTGTTTTGCAGAATCTAGCAGCAACAGAGCATGAGTTAACAAACAGAACAACTCAACAATAGTCTATAAACAATTTAATAATTCTGCCAAATTATGTAAACAAAATGAACTAATACTAGAAATCAAACATATATCCAAATTATACAACTATAACTAAACATCAATAATAGCTCATAAATCGTTAACAAGTATTTCAAGATCAGATGATATAAAGCTACCAATTGTTCGTGAGGTTCAAGTTCAAAAACAGAAGCACATTCTATTTGTTAAAAGTTTGTTCTACTTGATCTTTATTGATGATTGTTATCTAATAATTGGTCAATTCAAGAGTCTTGAAGTTCATGCATCTACAATTATTATCCATGATTGGTCAATCAATCTAATAAAGCCCCTTTAATATAATAACCAGAATACACATTGAATAAACCTACCTACTTTCAGGTGAAACATTAGTAACACATATGCTCATTCAATCACATCAATCTCACATTTTAGGGAAAGCAAATCATCCCTCTGTATATTGGGTCAAATTAAATAGATTAGACAACACAAAATCAAAGAATTATGAATAGAACCTGTTACCTACGACTTAGGCGAATTTGTTTCTGCTCTTGGTTCAGCCCAGAGGCTGTGAACCCATGAGTGCCCACAGAACTAGAGAGTACAGACTACTAAAGGCTGATTCCGTGAACGCATGAGATATGCTGATTGGGATTTAGGCAGATCTGCAAATGTGAACAAGTACTAGTTTTCTTAGGCCCATGGACTTCAAGAAATTTACACAAAGCATTTTAATCTTACTTTAACTACTAGTTTTCTAAATAATAATAAAAAGGTGAAGGTAATAACCTTGAATAATTATTCAATATATTGCATGATTTAAACTTACTTGTAGTAAAGTTAAAATATACCTCAAAGTAGGGTTAGGTATTGTTAGCTCACAGCGTTTACACTTCAAATCTAAGGTAAAATTGAAATTATTTAAAATATTATGACAATGAAACCCATGAAATGATTTTACAATTATAGTGTCAAAGTATGAATACAAATAATGTTTTTTTCTTTAAAAAGAATATATTCACTTGAATAGAACAATTTAAGAGGTCTTATGTGTTATAAAACAAAGTGGGCATCTTTCGACCCGTTCATCCCATTTGACCCGTTTTATTTTTAGCTATTTTCCCATTTCAAAAAACAGCCAATGAAAGCAAATGTGAAATAGAAAAACAGAGTAAAAGAAATAATGTTAAGAAGTCTATTGATCAAATAATGTTAAGAAGTCTATTGATCAAGAAGTCAACCAATTCATAACGAAATAATCGAAACTGCCACCTCTAAAAACATGTAACAAGTTTGTATTTTAAAAGGTTATGTGCATATGGAGAACCTTAAAAAGTTTTTCAGATAAAGACAACATGGCAAAAGATTATCGTACCTTTGTATAGGCATCAACTGTGGAAGTGGGCCCCGCTGGAGGGGCACCAGAGCACCAGAAGCAGTGGACTTTTTACCTGAAGATTTTCTCTATGCAAGTGGCTAAGACTTGACTTCCTTAGGTACAGAACTGATGTCAAATGGTTTACTATAGGTTCCTATATTAGCAGATAAACAAATAAACTATATGAATAATTGTGGGAAACAAGACCATTAATTAAATAAAAAATAAAAAAACTTGGAGCAACAACTGACATAATTCTTCAAAGTTCAAACTGGTCTCTACATGCCAAAGAGAATTGTCATTACATCCTTGTCAATTTCATTGACTGAACCATTTCCACCAAGAGTATTTAAATACAGTGTAAAATGTTGAGGTGGGTATTTGAACCCATAAAGGTCAAAAGAATTAAGCTAAAGGATTTAACTAAAATAAAAAAGGGTCAAATATTGCAAGTCATACAAACTGTTGTGGTGAAGTTTTTGTCAAGTCATATTTTGAACAGTATCAATTTTTAGATTCAAAGAAACAGATAAAATGAGTGACTATAGGCTGACCTAACCAGTTTCAACATATGACATGCTATTACCTCTAAAATTAAGCTATCCTGATCGACATTACGGTTGGTTACAAGCATTTGATGGGTCATTGCCACCTGAATTATGCAAGTATCAAAGAAATTTGGATAGGTACAAATATATTTATTATAATAAAACAGAAAACAACTAGCCACACGCATTTTGAACAAGATAAGATTACTACTTGAAGCAATCACACGAGCTTGAATTAACAAACAGTTACAAAGTGAGCACAACTGAAGTTACCCTAGAATTAGAAAATTGAAGTTAGTGCCATCGACCTCAACAATGATGAATGTCCCTTGTAAAAAAAGAACCATAAATACTGAAAATTATATAATAAAAAAAATCAAGAATAGAAGACCAATAATACACATTTTTATGTTTATTACAAGGGAACTCAAGGCAGGTCACATGATATGAGGCCATGATAAACTAGCAAACAAAAAAATTCATAAAGCATCAAGCTGTAATATGATAGTTACCATGTTTACTGTGCAGACAGCAGAAAACTGAAATACCTGTTTAGAGGAGGTTAAAAAGATATAAAACGTGACCGCAGGAGTTAATTCTCTACCAGCAACGGCAATTAATTCTGTTATTGCCATTGCTGATTCAAATATAACCCTTTCTGATTTGTTGCAGAGACAACCTTCTGTATAGTCATAAAATGTGTGGTCCCCACTTTACTAATTAATTCTTGATCTCTGATAACCTAAAAAACAATACTATCACACACGTGGTAATGAGTGAGAACTTAACCGGCCCGTGCCTTTCAAAAATATTTATAACAACAATAATAATACTTGGTAGCTGGTGAGCATTGAGCCAGTTTTTCATAACTGGAGTAGAGCAAGTGCATGAAACTAAAGACTGCAGCCATTGATTAAATTGCCTCTCATACAGTTATACTTCATTACTCCTCTTTTCAGAATTTAGGATTTATCCATGATAAATGAAAGTCCTGTTAATTAAAAACAATAAATATCAACAAAAAGCTAACATAATGCAATTTCCCATATGAATACCTGGGGGAAATGGATACCACTGACTATAGCTGCACTAGCCACTGCATGATTTTTGTCAGCAATAGCTTGCTTCAAGTACCACTCAAGTAGTCAAGTTGGCAAGAAGTATTTCATCTGCAATACAGCATAAAACATGGATAGCATTTGCTCGATACACATATAAGTACCTCAAGTTGGGAAAAAAGTGTTTCCTCTGTACTAAAACATAAAAATGTATACCATTTGCTCGATACACATAAAATTTTGCTATTCAGATCCCTTAGAAAATTTTCAGTAAAACAACAAGAAAAGCACAATACTTAGTACCAAAAACAGAGTCAACATCATCAAGTGTGAAGTGAAATCAGGGTTAAATCACATGGTTTGCTGAAAAAAGTAACATCAAAGAGATTCGGAGAATCAAGCAAAATATATGTAAATTATATGTAAAAGATCTAGTAACCAAGAAATAAAAATTAAGAAACAGGGTCAACATCATCAAAAATAGAACATCAACGGAAAGCACATTATCAAGAAAGCAATCCATGCTACAACCACCTTCGTCACCCAATCAACCGCAAAGTACAAGCATCAAAGTACAAATACAAGTTAAGATGGGTTTTTAGGTGCTCTAGCAATGGGATTCAAGTTCTCAAATGTGGAGTTCCGACTTGTAACATACATAAAAAGCACAACCCTAATAAAAACCATCTTTATTGAACATAGAAAAAATTACTTTATTAAGATATATAAATTATAAAATTAACAGTCAAAATCATTAAATATAGAATATCAAGACAGGGAGCTTTATCAAGAAAGTAATACACGCTACTATAACACCCATTTTCACCCAATCAACCGCAAAGTACAAGCCTTAAAGTACAAAGACAAGTCGAATTGAATTTTTTAGGTGCTCTAGTGACGGCATTCCTAGTTCTCGAATGTGATTTCCTCTTGTAACATACCATGTAAACTTGTCAAACCACAAAGCTATTAAATAACATCATTATCATATATATAAAAATCACGTTACGAAGAAGTAAAAATTATAAAAACTAATAATCAAAATCATCAAACGTAGAATATCAAGACAAAATCATTATCAAGAGAGGAATCCACGTTACAAAAATACCTTTGTCCCCCAATTAACCGCAAAGTACATGACTCAAAGTACAAAGACGCATTAAAATAGGTTTTTTAAGGTACTCTAGTAACGACATTCCTAGTTCTCGAATGTGATTTTAGTCTTGTAACATACCATGTGAGCCCATGAAACCACAAGCTATTTGAAAAATCTCATAACAAAAGTACATAAAATAAAAGATATTCGAAGAAGTATAGTGAAACAACTCAAGTAATCAATATATGAAAAAATAACATAACAAAGATAAAATTATGAAAAAAGCAATCGTAACAATTTGAAGATAACAAAAAGATCTTAATCAAGAAAACAATCCACGCTACAATAATAACCTGCGTACACCACTCAACCGCAAAGTGCAAGCAAGTTCATCATGGCTAAATGGGTTTTTAGTTGTTATAGAGCAGGATTCCAAGTTCTTGAATGTGAGCTTTGTATCATAAAACACCATATAAAATTATGAACTACAGAGCTATAAGAAACCATACATAAAATAAAGTGAAAAACACTGAACAAAGAAAGGATAAAACTTTAAAACATATTAAAGTTAAAAATCAACACATATGAAGTAGCAAGGAGAAAGCAAACCATACTACAACATTCTATGCACAGTTGCACACCTAATCAACCTAGAGTACAAGACAACTTAAGAATATGCATTTAAGTGTTCAAGTAGGGAGATTTCGAGTTCTTGAGTATGAGTTGAAAATTTTCCAACAATAAAGAAGAGTTGAACCACACAACTTGCCAAAAAACTATTATTAGAGAGAGTAATGGAAACCAAGGTCAGAAACTCCACAATTATATCCAAAAGAACTCATCAGCAAGAAAACAAATCAAATAATAATAAAAATCAAAATCATCTTAAGTGAAACAGCAACACAACTACTTTCATCAATAAAGCAATTGTCTCTTACTCGGGTCAAATCATATAGATTACACATAACAAATAAACACTGAAGGCTAAAAGGATGCTTAAAAATGTAAAACTATAAATACGCCATTTTTAGGGGTTTTAAACATGTTTCAAGCCATTTCTAGATGTTCCAGACCATTTTGGCCCATCTTTGTGCGCCTTTAACTACATAGATCTTAACAGATCTCGCCAACTATCCCTGATATTAACTCTACAATTTAATAACTTTAAACTAAAGCATCTTCAGCAAACCTACAATGTGAAATTCAAAGCTTACAAGCTAAATAAACAAGAACTAGTCAAACATAAAACATTCTGATCAAAGGTAACAGTAAAACAAACTCTGTTATTAATTAAATTAAACTAAATTAAGCTTGTATGACCTACCAGAGTTTAAAGGTATGTAATAAAGTTCCCCAACGGTGACATTATCCGAATCACCAATGCCATTAACAGTCTCAATACCATCCATACTAACACCAAACCTACTCGCCAACAACTCAATACTATCCCCTTCCTTCATCACGTAACTCATCAAGTAGTTCCACAGCCCATTCGAACACCCACACATCAACTGCAGCGACACCACCGCCCCTACACGCGCCGGGCGCGTGAACTTCCCCAAATAACCTAATCCACCGTACGCATCCACCACCATACGGTACAGAGATCCACCATTCTCCCTCACAGTATACGTCGTGCTCGTTAAGTACTTATTCACAGGTGAATCAGCACACGAACAATTCTTCCTAACAAATACGTAACCCCTACCGTTACCTTCAACTGTAACATCCTCCGGTGAGACGTCGAACATGCTCATGATCACCGCTAGGGTTTGGTCTGGCGACGGAGTGAACGCGAGAAACGAAGTGCAGAGGCGAGATGCTTCAGTGCAATTCAACGGCGTCGTGTATGAATCACCTGTTTTCATCAACTGCAATATTAACACAATTAGCATCAACGAATTTAGAACATGAAGCGGTTTTCGCACCAACAACTCCATTGTTAAACTGTTATCGAACGATTGATCGAAATGAGATGCGATTAACGGAATCTGAACGAAGAAAAATTGAAAAAACGGAGGATGATTGTGAATTTGAGATCAAATCATGAGTGATTGTGATGATTTTATGGAATTGATGGAGTGATGTTGTAAATCACAAGCAGTGTGTACAATACAACTGTAGATGAATCAAGTGTTTGTTGGTGGTGTTTTTGGAGCAAATAGCGACGTGACAGTAAAAGCGATGCTAGAGATATGTGTTGATTCTGTTGTTCTTTTTTTATAACACTACTATATGCTTGGTCACGAATAATACAAAAACATATACAAAATCTATAAATTTGTACCACATGATATATTTAACATGTTTTTAGTAAGTGTTTGTTATAGATACATGAATACATCTAATGATTATTAAAATATGTATTTTTCTTACTATCGCTCTCTATACGTGTACAAATACGTGTAGAGAGAAACATAAAGTAAATTATGTATTAATAACATAAATAAGTATGTATATAACCAATGTCTTTTAGTATTAACTGAACAGGTTAGATTTCAGCTTCTCTTATTTCACTTGTACATATTTTATCTCTTAACTACAAAGGTTAATTAAAAAATCAGTAGTTTGTAGCTATTTAAAATATTATTCATTCAATCATATATTATCTTAAAAACACAATCATCTTATCTCATAATATTATTTTATAATTTTTAAATTTTAATTATTAGTCAATTTTATATTTTGTTTGTTTCACCGGTGTAATATATACAAGAGCTTTAACCTAAAATAAATATATGAACAACTTCACGTATATGTATTGTCTATTGTCAAAACATTTTGAGTTTCTTGAGTTTGGTCCATTTCTTAAAAAAGTAACTAGATATATGAAAATAAATATGATAAGGGAAAACTTGATACTCAAAAATATCAACGTAAAATAAAAGTATTTAAATAGTTAAAAATAATACATGTATTTCATGTTTACATATATAAGATTTGTCTGACATGAAATCACTGATATGAAACTATACCTGAAATTTATTGTTCTTGTGACTTTAAGTAGGTTTAAAATATCATCTTCGTGTTTTCGTATGTATTCTGGTTGTATCATGTTAATTTTCGAGATTTTGTGTGTTAATACATATCAATATGAAATAGTGTCAATGTTAAAACATTGGCGAATTGAAGATAGACAAAAATGCTTATGCTTTTCTGGATAGAATTGTAATACAAGAGTGGCCTCTTTCCAAGACAAGGGTAAATGTTTTGATGGTTACATTTTCTTTAATAATATTGAAGATGGTAAATAGCAATAAAAGGAACATAATTAATTGTGTTTGGCTTGAGTTCAAACAAGTTTTTAAAGCTATTTGAATGTGTATTGTGATGGTGCATGAGCCACATGCTACTATGAAATTTGAACATGTAATAAGTGAAGTCAAAATAATTTTGTATAAATAAGCATGGATTTTTGTAATAATTGAGTTGGATTTTATATAAATACTAAACGAATTTCTATGAACATAAATACAAATTGCATGTGAGTTTAAAATATGAAATTTTAGGCGCATAAACTATTTAATTAAATAATTGTAAATGATGAGTTCGCATGTGATGGTCGCTTGGTTTCATTTTCTATCAGGGTGATAATATTATATAATTGTAACAGCGTATTTATAACGAATTTTATTATAGTTGATAAATCTTTACTCAACTTATTTAGAATATTATAGTTTTTCCCTACATTTAAGATATTTCTTAATTCATTGTCACATGTATATTAATCATACATAGAAAAGATTATGTATTTAACTAAAAAGTTTAGAATTTAATACAAGTTTATTTAGTTATAATTAAACGTATTTAATCAAGAGTTATGTCATAATAGACGGTCATTATATGTACAATGTATAGTTGTCAAGAAAAAAAAAGGACCCGATCATGCAATAATTAGGACAATGTCATGGACACAGTGTCACATTTACTCTTTTGAGTGAGCTATTGATACGTATATAATATAGTTAATGTCGTAAAAAACCATATTAAATATGTATAGAAAAATACCTATTTGTATATTAAAGTTGTTAAACTCATGAAATGTACATGAAAAATGCGCATATGTGTATGAATATATTTAATATATGACCAACTCTTAAATTTATTTAAAAAAAAACCTGTCTATTTCTTTTTTATAAAAATAACAATATCGGTCAGTTTAGAAGTAACAACTTATCATTCTAAAGTTCTTAAAGTGCATGTGTTTCAAAACCTTCGGTAAATTAAATATATCAAACGCAAGTTAAGAAACTTTTTCATGTATTTTTTTACAAATTTAAAAGTTTTAATATAAAAAATTTAATAGATGAAGCTTATACCCTTATGGCACAGGATATTAAGGGGGATGTTGAGTAATTTTTCAATGATTAAATCTAAACCAATAAGAGGTCTGAATCATTAAATGTTGAATCATTAAATGTTGAACCATTAAAAGATCTGAACTATAAGATCTAGTATATCGTTTAACTATTTAAAGACAAATGTCTGACCAATTCAGATATGAAGTCTTAACCATTCAACATTAGACCTTTTAACCATTTAACATCAGTATAATGGCTTAATCATTCAGAGGCAAATGTCTGAACCATTCAGACATTTGCTCGCGAAACAAACAGTCTGAACCATTCGGACATCTGAACCATTAAGAATCTGATTCACATGCCGCCAAAAAGCCCTTAAATTTATTACACAAATTTAAAATATTATTAGTATGTGTAAAATATGTGACATGAAATTTAACACTTTATTACTTTACATTTCACAAACCAATATGATGACAAGTTGACAAGAGTTCACGGGAGTAAAAGAATGCAGGGTCGCAGTCATGAATTTGGATTTGAATATACATAGATTTATTATTATATCTTTTAAAAAGGAATGTGATGATATAACTGGGTTAATTAATGAACCCACTTTTTTATAGGTTCATTAGTTAGACGAGCTAACATCATAAAAATATTAAAAATCAATGAACACTTGTAACTGATTCAAAAAATATGAAACTACTATATCTATTGATAAAAATATATAACACTAACAAAATTTGATGCCTAAAGGCTAAAGCAGTGACAAACGAGTAAGATTTAAAAAGTAAAAATAAAACTTTAAACTTGGTACACATTATAATCAGCCAACACAAATAAAGGTGGTTAAATGCATTGCGGGACTAACCCAATCGGTAGATGCGCAAATCTCTTAGAGCATTTGACAACCCGTGACCTCATTTTATGTGATTGGGTGCCCTGTATTATAGGGGATGGTTGTGAGTGAAAGAGATTAAAAATTTATGCGGATTGTGTCGTGTTTCCCCACAAACCCCATAATTTTTTTAGTATTTTAGAAAACGTTTGTGAATGAATGAAAGAGAAAAGGTAATAATAAATGTATAAAGAAATTATTTAATTGAAAAGCAGATATAAAAAATAGTGATTTCTAGTTTAATTATAAGGATGGGTATGGAGGATGGATTATGAATGCTCATCAAACATTGAATGAAATAGATTCATTTTTCGGTATCAAAATAGAAATCGGATAGGAAAGTTACGGGTTCTATCGGGGCAAGAATTACGGAACGAGTTTAGGTGTTACTGTTAAAGAAATAAAAATTTAAAAAGGTTGTTGAATAGTACTTATCAGGACAATTAATGTACTGTTTATGACAACACTGTTTATAACTTCAAAATGCATTTTATGTTCATCAAAATATGTTTGAGTGAACCTAAATAGCTTTACGAGTCAAAATAGTAAAATAGCTACTGTTTGTAAAAAGTTTGAAAATGTTTGATGGGTCATGACCTGATATAGTTTTTTTTTTTTTAAAGGTGAATTTCATTTTATACCAATACCAAGTTAGTTATTGTTAGTGGGGTTTGAACCCCTTTGAAAACCCAAACCACTACCACCACACCACTTAGGGGTGGGGCTAACCATGAGGGCTTGCCCTGGTGGCCACCCCAATGAGGGATAGAGCTCAATGGCCATAAGGTCATGGGTTCGATTCTGAGGGGGGGAGGGTTTACCCACAATATGTGGGGTTCCCGCCCGAAG
>BJCN01336501.1:5262-21311 GCA_018326445.1 Flaveria brownii
CTATATTAAACGAACGTATGAGAAAATAAAGGATACACGAATCCGATTCAAGTATCCACCTTTTGTACTCTCATATGCTAAAAAATGTCTTCTCATTTGTGTCATTTGTTGATAGTAAATGATGTGCGAATTAGATTCGAGTATATGCCTTTGTTAGACTCAAATCTCTATTAAATTGCCTTATTATCAACCCATAATGAATGATGCATGAATAAAATTCAACTATTTGCCTTTTGCATGCGTGCATCCCTAAAAATGCATATGCGGATCAGATTTGAGTATCCAACTTTTGTTTTCGCTTATCCCTAATGATGCCTTTTCGTCTTCCCGTAACCATTGATACACAAATAAGATTCGTGTATCTGTTTTTTGTACTCTTGTAAGTCATGGTTTATGTGCTATTATCAGACTAAATAATGAAACACGAGTAAAAGTACATACGCGTAGTGTATCTCATGGCTATAGGTGTGGAACTGTTTTGACATGGCCATAGAGGTATAACACTGAAAAAAGGGCTACTTTGTTATTTTCTCTTAAGAAAAGACACTTTGGGTGGCATTTGAGTTTTTATTTTATTTGTTAACGTGTTAGAAGGAGAACATAACCTGAATTGACCTAATCTATAAGTAAATGGATTGAGATTGCGCCCTAGTTTTTTTTCCTTCCCATAATTCTAAAATTTATAGTGATGCTGATTGAATGTAGTGTTGGTTTGTAGAGGCTGGTGGTATCAAGCTCAGGGAAGACATTCATAATGCTCATGGATACCAATTTCTCATTCACTTCGCTTTAATTCTTTCAAGAGACCACCGTTCTCAAACTAGTCAAAATTCTGACATAGAAGGGTCAAAGTTAACTAATGATACAGACATCCATAATGAAAAGGGAAAAGGAGACACCTCGTCACAATCCGTCTCACCCACACTCTGTAGGTTACTTGATGTTCTTGTTAATCTAGCTCAAACAGGCTCAACTGATACGGCCGGGTCCCCTGGATCAAAGGGCAAAAAGAATCTTAATCCAGCTGGTAGGGCATCTAATAATGATCTTCGGGAGAAGGATAATCACAAAGTGAAGGATCTAGAGGCTGTCCAAATGCTGCAGGACATTTTTCTTAAAGCAGATAGCAGGGAGCTGCAGGCTGAAGTACTAAATAGAATATTTAAGATATTTTCAAGTCATCTCGAAAACTACACTTTGTGTCAGCAGTTGCGAACTGTTCCATTGTTCATCCTCAATATGGGTGACTTTCCTCAATCTTTTCAAGAAATCATCCTTAAAATTCTTGAATATGCTGTGACCGTTGTAAACTGCATACCCGAACAAGAATTGCTTTCACTTTGTTGCTTGTTGCAACAACCAATAACATCTGAGTTGAAGCACACTATTCTGGGATTCTTTGTAAAACTAGTGTCATTTGATCAGCAGTACAAAAAGTTCTTGAGAGAAGTTGGTGTGCTGGAGGTTTTATTAGATGATCTCAAGCTGCACAAGTTTCTTATGGGTCCAGAGCAGGACAATGATGATAGTGCTGAGGTGGAAACAAAAGGTAGCCCGAATGGTTTCCAGAAACATCTGGAAAGTAAAGATGCGATTCTATCATCTCCTAAATTATTGGATTCTGGCTCCAGAAAGTTTTGTCTTTTTGAAGATGAAGGCACAATTTCAGTTGCTTGGGACTGTTTGGTTTCATTATTGAGAAAAGCTGAATATAATCAAGTGACATTTCGTTCTGCTGATGGAGTAACCACTTCTCTTCCTTTCTTGGCCTCTGATGTCCACCGCCCTGGGTTCCTTCGGGTACTATCATGCTTAATCATCGAGGATTCTGCACAGGTTGGCAGTGATTCCTGTTTCTTTGTCATGCATGGGTTTGACCCGCATACCCACCCACACATACACACACAACTATTTATCAGACTGATGCACAGCCACCCGAAAATCTGCTAAATAAATGTAAATTTCAGGCAGGTGTGTCTTTGTTTGATGAAAAGTGAATTCTCACAATATTTGGACTTTTTATTTGATACCTCCCTGTATACACACACACATATAAGGATCAGAGCAGTGAGAACTAAATATTCCTGTGAAGAGTTGATTCTGACACTCTCTTTATATATGTGTGTGTGTATGTCTGTCCTTTCTTATTTTACCAGTTACATTGAATTGGCTAATATCTTGTTACTTTCTCGTTCCAACAAAGTGTTTGCACTACTTTAATATGACACCTGGTACTTGTCAATACAAAGTGTTTTGTAGAAAGTTTAATAAACAAATTTCAGAAGTGAAAGGGTAACTGTTTTACATCTGAAGAAACAATCAGTCCTTTCTTCTAATAAAGTGCAGGCAGGTTTAATTGTGGCATACAACAGAGTTATTGATGACACATGGCATTTTAGATGTTTCCCTTAAATTTATTGGAACTTTAGTAACCAAATCTTAATCTTTTTTAGGCTCATTCAGATGAACTGGGTGCGCTGATTGAAATTTCAAAGAATGGGATGGTGATAAGCACTTCGGGATCTCAATACAAACTTCCAGATGATGCAAAATGTGACATTTTTGGCGCCATGTGGCGAATTTTAGGAGCCAGCTCTTCTGCTCAGAGAGTGTTTGGAGAAGCCACTGGGTTTTCCCTTATCTTAACAACCCTCCATAGTTTCCAGGGAGATAAAGGGCTAATCAGTCAATCCTCAATAAGAGTTTGCATGAAAGTTTTCACATATCTGTTGCATGTTATTACTGCTGGCACCTGCAACAATCCTGTTAACAGAGTAAAGCTACACACGATTATATCTTCACAAACTTTCTATGATCTTTTATCTGATTCCGGATTTATTAGTGTTGAGTGTGAAAAACAAGTCATGCAGTTGTTACTTGAACTTGCTCTTGAGATTGTGATTCCACCATCTTTCACACCGGAAACTACTGAAACATCAGATGATATTGGAAATGTTTCTGCTTTCCAAATAATTACTCCGTCAGCTTCCTTTTTTCTTGATAAACAGAACATATATAATGCTGGTGCAATTAGAGTTCTCATCTATTTGTTGTTGCGTTTTACTTCAAATCTTCAACTCAAGTTTCTCAAAATAATTGAAGAACTCGCTTGTGCTGGCTCTTTTAATCAGGAAAGCCTGACATCTGCAGGTATTGCATTACAGATTTGTGAGATGTTACTGTTAAGAAATTAGCATCTTATATATCTTGCTAATTTGTTCTTTGGTCAGGTTGTGTGGAACTTCTTCTTGAGACAGTATATCCCTTCCTTTCTGGCTCATCCCCTCTACTTTTTCAGGCTTTAAGGATCATAGAAGTACTTGGTTCTTACAGGTAAAACTCTCTTTGAGTCCATAAATCGTATCATTTCTACAACAACAGTAACTTTTGTTCAATAAAAGTCCCATTTAGCGTAAATAGTATTTGAACATTCACTGCAATTGGAGGTGACTGTTTTGAGCCTTTACTTATGAACGGGTAGATAGGCTATGTTTTAATAGTCATGAGTAAATGGGTTAAAAAAGGATGGCTCAAAAGGAAACGATTCAAGTGGACTGAAAGTCACATAAGGGTATTATTAATGCATAAAACCTTCTGAATCTTTTTAATTGAAAAAGTTAAGATAAATTCTTGAAATAAGATACTCCATCCAGTCACAAAGTTATTGTCCACAAACAAATAGAGTACAATTTAACGTGGTTATGCCAACCTGACCTGTTTTCACCTTTACAAGAAGTTATCTGTTTTGGCCCTTACCAAATCACAATTTTCTAATCTTATTCGTGGAACAATAGGAATACTTGACATTTGCCAAATTTCTTCATGTGTCCTTTTGGTTGCAGGTTGTCGTCAGCAGAATTGCAGGTGATTGTAAGATATATTTTGCAAGTGAGACACATGAAATCTGGTCATATTCTCCTTACTATGATGGAGAGGTTTACAATTTCAGAGAATATTCCTCTTGCACCTTTTGTAGAGATGGATATGAGAAAATCTGGCCATGCGTCCATCCAAGTACCACTGGGTGAAAGATCATGGCCACCTGCTGCTGGTTATTCTTTTGTTTGTTGGTTTCAATATCAGAATTTATTAAAATCAAATAGCAAAGAAATGGAACCTTCTAGAAGCACAACATGTCCACAAATCATGCGTATATTCTCTGTTGGTGCTACAGATGGTGGTAATAGCAACACCTTCTATGCAGAGATTTATCTTCAAGAGGATGGAACTTTAACTCTAGCAACCAGCAATTCGTCTTCATTATCTTTTTCAGGTTTAGATATAGATGAGTACAGGTGGCATCATCTTGCTGTGGTGCATAGCAAACCAAATGCTTTAGCTGGATTATTCCAGTCTAGTGTTTCATATGTGTATCTTAATGGAAAGCTTAGACACACAGGGAGATTAGGGTACTCTCCCTCGCCAGCTGGCAAGTCTCTGCAGGTAACTATCGGGACACCTGTTAGTTGTGCAAGGGTCAATGACTTATCCTGGAAAATTCGGTCTTGCTATCTATTTGAAGAGGCACTGCCACCTGGTTCAATTTGTTTTATGTATATACTGGGCAGAGGATATACTGGTCTTTTCCAAGACACAAATCTTTTACAGTTTGTCCCAAATCAGGCTTGTGGTGGTGGATGTATGGCTATCCTAGATTCCCTTGAAGTTGATTCTGCATTGGCTTTTAACACACAAAAGCCTGAGAGTGGTAATAAGCAAGGTGCTTCTAAGACAGATCGTAATGGTGGTGTTTGGGATCTTGAAAGATTAGGGAATCTTTCATTACAACTGTTTGGAAGAAAACTAATATTTTCATTTGATGGAACATCTACAGAAGCTTCTAGAACATGTGGAACTTTGTCAATGCTCAACTTAGTTGACCCAGTGTCTGCGGCTGCTTCTCCAATTGGAGGTCTGTTACAAAGCAGTCATCTTATATGTTTATCATAATTTCATAATAATTCTACTTTCTACAAATAATTTAGCTTCTTGTTAGTTATTACTAGTTAGAGATGGAAAGTTACGCAGGATGGATAACATGTCAAAATGGGTTCTAGTTGAAACTTCATCTTTAGCAGGGTTTAATACGGATTTGGTTGGGTGGGGTTGACCCACAAACACTTTAACTCACTTATGTCTGTGTATGAGTAATGCATTAGACATGATCACAAAACAATTTTATTGCCATTACCCTTAAAAAATCATATGATCACTGAGTTTTCTGTGTTTTGAGAACATTATAGTGGAAGTCTTGACAGTGTTTTCTTTCATCAGGTATACCACGATATGGACGTCTTAATGGTGATATATATGTATGCAAGCATTCAATAATAGGTGAAACCATGCGATCCATTGGTGGGTTAGCCATGGTCTTAGCCATGGTTGAAGCAGCTGAAACCAGAGACATGCTGCACATGGGGCTCACACTTCTTGGATGTGCACTTCACCAAAATCCACAAAATATTAGGGACATGCAATCTGTTAGAGGATATCACCTGCTAGCACTTCTGCTACATCCCAAAATGTCATTATTTGACATGCATTCGCTCGAGATCTTTTATCAAATTGCTGCTTGTGAAGCTTCTTTTCGTGGATCAAAAAAGTTGGAAAAAACCAATAACGATCTGCCACCTGTTGAAACTGTCCAAGAATCCCTGTTTGAGGAACTTAATCTGCCTAATGAAGTTTCTTCAGTTGGTTCACATGGAGATATGGATGATTTTTCTGAAAAAGACAATTTCAGTCATATATCAGAACTCGATAACAGTGAATTACCAGCTGAAACATCAAATTGCGTTGTTCTTTCAAATGCTGACATGGTTGAACACGTTTTACTGGATTGGACTGTTTGGGTGGCAGCATCAGTTCCAGTACAAATTGCTCTTTTGGGATTCCTTGAAAACCTAGTTTCAATGCATTGGTACAGGAATCATAATCTTACTGTTTTACGCAAGATAAACCTCGTTCAACATCTTTTAGTAACCCTACAAAGAGGTGATGTTGAAGTTCCTGTACTTGAAAAACTAGTTATTCTGCTAGGGGTAATTTTGAAAGACGGGTTTGTCATTTCTGAACTGGAACATGTTGTTAGGTTTGTAATCATGACCTTTGACCCTCCTGAACTGACATCGAAAGGTCCAATCATTAGAGAGTCAACAGGGAAGCGGATTATTGTTAGAAATATGTTGCTTGAGATGCTAATCGATATTTTAGTAACGATTACATCAGAAGAATTGCTTGAACAGTGGCATAAAATTGTTTCATCAAAATTAATAACTTATTTTTTTGATGAAGCGGTTCATCCCACTAGTATGAGATGGGTTATGATTCTTCTTGGTGTGTGTTTAACCTCGTCTTCTACATTTTCTCTTAAATTTCGCACAAGCGGAGGATATCTAGGGTTAGTTAGAGTGCTTCCTAGTTTCTATGACTCCCCTGATATATACTATATTCTTTTCTGTTTAATCTTTGGGAAACCTGTTTATCCAAGATTACCTGAAGTTCGTTTGCTGGACTTTCATGCCCTTGTGCCAAGTGATGGAAGTCAAACTGAGTTGAAGTTTTTGGAACTTTTGGATTCTGTTACTGCAATGGCAAAGTCGACATTTGACAGGTTATCTATTCAGACAATGATTGCCTGTGAGAGTGGTGATTTAAATCAGGTAGGTGCTGGGCTTTTGGCAGAACTTGTGGGTGGAAATACTGAAATGACTGGTGAGCTTCAGGGTGAAGCTTTGATGCATAAAACATATGCTGCCAGGCTCATGGGCGGGGATGCTTCGGCTCCAGCTGCTGCAACTTCGGTTCTTAGGTTCATGGTTGATTTAGCGAAAATGTGTCCATCTTTTTCTGTTGTGTGCAGACGAGCCGAGTTTCTTGAAAACTGTGTGGATCTTTATTTTTCCTGTGTCAGGTTCTACTTCACTTCTCTTGGCTTATATATCTGATGTTTAGAGGTTGAAAATTCAACCTGTTTACTCAAATTGATCGTGAAAAAATAGCTGAAAGGGTTGAAAGTTTCTTTATAGTCTATTTATAATGCAAACATCATAAATTTGTTTTATCAAAAGATATAGATTATTATTGTAATTATATATTTTCTGTAATCAATTTAACTTATTCATTATCTACACCATACCCGAAGAAAAGAAAAATAAGAATTAGTGGTCCAACTCAACCTGGCCTTGCCTAGCTTAACACACACTAAAATGGCCCGTTTTATATATAAGCATTTCAAATGGGTCGATTGGGTTGAAAACTGGTGGTCTGTTCTTAATGCATGCAACTTATGAATTATTTTCTAAAAAGATTTTGATTATCATTGCCGTGATATCTCCTTGTAATCATAATTAATACATTACTTATGTATAGGAAAAAGGACAAATGGAAAAAAGCATTACAGAATCAACCTAATTCGACCCGTATTAAAAGTGACTTGTTACCCAAATAGCCCAACTGGACCCACCCTTCGTGTCATATATACTCATATGTGTCTGAGTGTATCATGTTATTGTTTGGAAAGGTTGTGGTGGAGATCTTATAATCGCGTACTACCGGAATCATTTATCTATTTATATTGTGTTTTGTAGGTCAGCTCATGCTGTGAAGATGATAAAAAAGTTGTACGTGAAGCCAGAAGACAAAAGTCCAAATGATTGTGATGATACTGCTAGTTCTCACAATAGCTTGCCACTTGAGCAAGAAGAGTGTGCTAAAACCTTCATAAGTCTGGGAAGCTTTCCCCCAGCAAGTTCTGAAGATATTCCTGTGGCCATAAGCAATTCAGATGGATATAAAGAAAATAACACACCTGCATTTTCACAGGAATTACACAAGTCTAGCAGTACAGATTTAAGTTCCCATGATCAGAAAACCACTCCTGAGCCAGTTCGCCAAACAAGTACACTGAGTTCATCATCTTTAAGTATATTCGATTCCTCGTATTTAACGGAGAAATCTACTGGGGTCCACCGAACATCTTCATTACAAAATCTTGCGCTGAGTCTCCCTGAATCAAAATCCAAGTTAGCTTTATCTCCATCAATGACATCTTCTGTATCTATGTCTGAATTTGATGCTACATCAGACTCAAAACGCCCTCCCGTAATTCCAAACACTACAGACCCAATTTTCACAATTAACCCACAGATGATTCTAGAAGCAGATGATTCTGGTTATGGAGGTGGTCCATGTTCAGCAGGAGCAAATGCCATTTTAGATTTCATGGCTGAAGTTCTTTCAGATTTTGTAACTGACCAGATAAAAGCTACACCAGTTATTGAGAACATTCTAGAAAGTGTTCCTCTGTATGTTGATGCTGAATCTGTCTTGGTTTTCCAAGGTTTGTGTCTCGGCAGACTGATGAACTTTCTAGAAAGACGTATCTTGCGTGATGATGAAGAAGACCAAAAGAAACTTGATAAAACCCGTTGGTCAACAAATTTGGATGCATTATGTTTTCTGATAGTTGACCGTGTATATATGGGTGCGTTTCCTGAGCCCGTTTCTGTGCTGAAAACTCTCGAATTCTTGTTATCTATGTTACAAATGGCTAATAAGCAAGGCAGAATTGAACAAGCAGCGCCACCTAGCAAAGGATTACTGTCTATTGGAAGATCAAAACAACTCGATGCTTATATACTTTCTATGTTTAAAAACTTGAATCGCACAATTATGTACTGTTTTCTTCCATCTTTCTTGATCACTATTGGAGAAGATGAATTTCTTTCACGTCTAAGGTTACAAATTGAGCCCAAGAAAAGATCCATTTCAAGTATCTCAGAAGAAGACAGTGCGATTGATATTTGCACGGTGCTACAGTTGCTCGTTGCTCACAAACGAGTAATATTCTGCCCAAGTAACCTTGAAAATGACCTAAATTGCTGTTTGTGTATAAATTTAATCTCTCTATTACATGATCAGAGGCAAAATGCACAGAATTTGGCAGTTGACATTCTGAAGCATCTGTTACTATACCGGAAAACCGCACTAGAAGACCTGCTTGTTTATAAGCCAAATCAAGGGCCAGTTTTGGATGCTTTTCATGGTGGTTTTGATAAACTTGTTACTGAAAGTATGCAATCTTTTTTTAAGTGGCTTCAAATTTCTGAAATTCTTGTTAATAATATATTGGAACAGTCTGCTGCGGTTATGTGGGTTCAGTATATTGCTGCTTCTGTAAAGTCCTCAGGAGTTCGAATCAAAGGTATGGATAGTCGTCGTAAGAAAGAAGTTAGCAAAAAAAAGGATTCAAGAAAGTTTGACCAAAAACATTGGGAACAGATTAAAGAAAGAAGAATTACATTGGAATTGGTTCGTGATCAGATGTCTACTGAATTAAGACTTGTTCGTCAAGATAAGTATGGATGGGTACTTCATGCTGAAAGTGAGTGGCAAACACATTTACAACAACTTGTACATGAAAGAGGTATATTTCCGTTGCCCAAATTGGGCACAATTCATGATCCTGTATGGCAGCTTTGTCCTATTGAGGGCCCTTTTAGAATGCGGAAAAAGATCGAATGGTGTAAACTGAAAGTTGACTTGATTGAATCCATTTTAAATGTCGAGTTTGAAGGTCGGGAGAAAAACGAAACTGACCTCGTTAATTCTGATTGCGGGTCTGATACGTTGTCAAATACTTTACCATTTGATGGGTTGTATGATGACACAGATGGGGTAAAAGATGATAGTCCTGATCAGGTTGGGTGGAATGATTACAAGGATAATATTTTTGATGCTAGTATTTATTCTGTTGCTGAATTTAATGTTAACGTCAGCTCAGCGCTTCCACCTAAAGCAGAAAGCATAATTGAAAATTCTGAGGTTGGTTCATTGAGAAGATATGGTTCAGTAAGATCTGAAAATGTTAGAGTAACAGATGACAAAATTGATAAGGAATTAAGTGACAATGGGGAGTATTTAATTAGACCTTATATGGAACGTAACGAGAGAATAAAATTTAAATATAACTGTGAAAGAGTTGTTAGTCTTGATAAACATGATGGAATCTTTTTAATTGGAGAACTCTGTCTATATGTTATAGAGAATTTTTATGTTGATGATTCTGGGTGCATATGTGAGAAAGAATGTGAAACCGATCTCTCGGTTATTGATCGAGTTTTAGGTGTAACAAAAGATGTATCTTTAAGCAGCGACCCTCAGTCAAAGTCAACATCATCCTGGGGAGTGGATGATAATAAACACACAGGGGGAAGAGCGTGGGCCCTCAACAGTGGTGCTTGGGGTAATGAGAGTGCAACTAATAGCAGAAATGTACCTCACCTATGGCGAATGTGGAAGCTTAATAGTGTTCATGAACTTTTGAAACGTGATTATCAGCTTCGTCCTGTTGCCATTGAACTATTCAGTATGGATGGATGTAATGATCTTTTGGTTTTTCACAAAAAAGAAAGGGAAGAAATTTTCAGAAATATGCTGGCAATGAATCTTCCGAGAAACAGCACGTATGTTTTTAGTAAAAGCTCATTTTGACCTTTAACTTGTTGCTTGCATTTGCTTTCTAGGGCTATATTAACTAACTGGTCAATTGTCCTTTGTGTAAATAATATCTTTTAGACATAAATGAGCGGTTCAGGCATGTTGTGCCACGGGTAACTATCTCTTTAGTGCATTAAAAGTACACTTTTGGCCTGTTTTGCTTTTAATCAATTAGTTTGTTTGAAAATTAGAGAAAACATAAACCGGACCAACCTATTCATAAGTAAATGGATCGATATTGAGATCTCTAAAATCTTTTATGGAGTGATAATGTGTAACATTTATATTCTTGTCTTTCTGCATGTAAATAAGCAGGTTTTTGGACCCCACAATCTCTGGATCACTGAAACAAGAAGGCACTTTCAAGCTTACGGCTAAACCTTTTTCCAAAAGGTGGCAAAATGGAGAAATTACCAATTTCCAGTACTTGATGCACCTCAACACACTTGCGGGTCGTGGGTACAGTGATCTTACTCAGTATCCAGTCTTCCCTTGGATTTTGTCAGATTATGATAGTGAAAATTTGGATTTAACCAAGCCCGAAACATTCCGGAAGCTTGATAAACCCATGGGCTGCCAAACAAAAGAAGGGGAAGTGGAATTCAGGAAAAGGTTGGTCTAACTCATATACCTTTTTCTCTGTTTTTCTGCTGAGGTGGCAAGGTGAGTGTGCCAGGGGGGTTGGTTTACGAGTAAAAATGGGATTGTATTGAAAAACTTATTTTTAGTAGGAAGTTGATTTGCAAGCATCTTTTACTACACACACCTATTGATTTTGACTATTTTACACTTATACCAATATCACTCTTTTTTCACCTTCACTTTGTTCAAGTGAGAACAGTTAAAAACACATATTTGAGCTGTGTAGGGGGTAAAAAAAGTGGTGTACAAATCACTCCTTATAGAAAGTTGTATTGGATGACAAGCAAACACTCTTTCTCCCTTTTCAAAATTTGTATAGAGTTCATGAGTTAGTTATGATTACAAAAACAATATTCTAAGATTAATAATCTTAATCTTTGAATAAAGCGGGTTAGGAGGTTGTATGCATTAGATCAGACTTTGGATGACTTCTGATCCTTTTGACCCATTAGACCAGTCCCCTTTAGCTAAATTATTTTATTCGACCTGTTTGAGATAAAGCACCCAAATCAACCTGCTCACAAGTTAATGGGTCAAAGTTATCACCTCTACTATGTTCATGTCAAATTTCTAATCTATTCTGGTTTATTTTCAGGTTTGACAGCTGGGATGATCCTGAGATTCCCAAATTTCATTATGGTTCTCACTACTCTAGTGCTGGAATTGTTCTCTTCTATCTTATACGATTGCCACCGTTTAGTGCAGAAAATAAAAAACTGCAGGGTGGTCAGTTTGACCATGCAGATCGTCTTTTTACTAACATACGTGACACATGGACAAGTGCTGCTGGAAAAAGCAACACCTCAGATGTAAAAGAACTCATACCGGAATTCTTTTACATGCCAGAATTCTTGGAAAACTGTTTTGATCTTGACCTTGGGGAGAAGCAATCAGGAGAGAAGGTCTGTTGAAGTCAAAACCCTGGATTTTGTTCAATTGTTTGATATAAACAACCCTTTTTTTATATGGCAATTTTGTCCCATTTACTTATGTAAGTGGTCAAAGGGTAACATTTAAAGTATAGTTAAAAAAAGGAAACGGGTCAAATGGGTTGAACGGGTCAAAAGTGACCCCAAGTGCATTCAAATGCCTACCTCTTAAATATCTTGTTCCAAAAGATAAGATTTTCTTTTAATATAATTTTTTAAAGTTGTATCTCGTATAGTAATTAACTATAAAGTGCAAAAAAAAGGATCAAATAATGTTTGTGGTCATCCCAATCAATCCAACAACATACATTATAATTTAGCTTGACCCGTCCACTTTGCCGCCTTAAATTATCGGATGCTGTCTCTGGTGTATTTTAATGTCGCTAAATGTATCATAAGACTGACATCATTGACTGTTTTTGTAGGTTGGTAATGTTGGGTTGCCTCCTTGGGCCAAAGGCAGTACTAGAGAGTTTATCAAGAAGCATAGAGAAGCTCTCGAATCTGATTATGTTTCCGAAAATTTGCATCATTGGATAGATCTAATTTTTGGTTACAAACAACGAGGCAAGGTGTGTATTGATCATTTTCACAGCTATACTTTTTGTATGTTTTCTAAAAATCTGTGTTGATTATGGTTACAGAAACAATACTAATACAATAATAAGCTAAATCTTAGAATAAAAACTGTTTAGGAGGCTGTATCCATTTATTAGCATGATCCATTTGTAATATTGAAATTGCCTACACTAGTGATAGAATGCTTCCATATTAGTATGTGAGGTGGCAACATGGGAAGTCAGACAACAGGTCAGAATGGGTTGTTTTGTATGAGTCAAAATAGACCGGGTCTTGATGGTCTGACATGAAACATTTTTTAAAATCATTTCTTTAGTTTTTCTATAAAGTTGTGTTAATTATCTTACAAATAATATAACTACAATAATAATCTAAACCTTTGAATAAAACGGTTCAGGAGGATTTATGCATCAAACATAAACTTTGGACGACTTTCAACTCGTTTGACTGTTCCCCTATTAACTAAAGTTTTTATTTGGCCCAAACTGACCTGTTTCATATAAAACACAGCCCAAATTAACCCATTTTCGATTACCTGTATGCACTATACTGAGATTTTCAAATTTTGATAGGCGGCTGAGGAAGCTGTGAATGTTTTCTACTATTATACATATGAAGGAAGTGTTGACATAGATGCAGTTGATGACCCTGCAATGAAAGCAGCAATTCTTGCTCAAATTAATCACTTTGGTCAAACCCCTAAGCAACTTTTCTTAAGACCTCATGGCAAAAGAAGAACAGATAGAAAACTTCCCTTAAATCCACTCAAATTCTCTTCACGTCTTACCCCACACGAAATCCGCAAAATTACATCTGCAGTAGCACAAGTTGTTACAGTTAATGAAAAGATTTTAGTCCTAGGTCAAAATAACATAATTAAACCCAGGACCCACACCAAATATGTTGCATGGGGTTTCCCTGACCGTAGTTTGAGATTCTTGAGCTATGATCAAGACCGACTCTTGTCTACCCATGAAAACCTACATGGTGGTCACCAAATCCAGTGTGCAAGTGCTAGCCATGATGGTCAACTTCTGGTCACCGGTGCAGATGATGGTTTGGTTTGTGTTTGGCGGATAGGTAGCTACAGTGGGCCTCGTTCGCCACGTAGATTGCACTTGAAGAAAACTTTGTGTGCTCACACAGCTAAAATCACACGCCTTTATGTTTGCCAGCCATACATGATGATTGTAAGCGGTTCAGATGATTGCACCGTCATCCTATGGGATCTTAGCTCATTGGTTTTTCTCAGACAGCTTCCCGAGTTCCCATTTCCCATTTCGGCTATTTTAGTCAATGATTTGACTGGTGATATTGTGACGGGTGCTGGTGTTTTGCTAGCGGTTTGGAGTGTGAATGGCGACTGTCTCTCAGTGGTAAACACATCTCAACTTCCTTCTGATCTTATATTATCTGTGACCACTTGTACATATTCTGATTGGCTGGAAACGAATTGGTATATGTCCGGTCACCAAAGCGGGGCCATAAAGGTATGGCAGATGGTTCATAATTCTTCTGAAATGGCTCAGACTAACAAGTATCCTTCTGGACACTTGCATTGTGGGTTAGGGCTTGGTGGTAAATCACCAGAATACACATTGTTATTACACAAGGTGCTCAAGGGTCATAAGCATCCGGTCACTGCACTTCATATATCAAGTGATTTGAAGTTATTGTTGAGTGGTGATTCTGGTGGGCATTTGGTTTCATGGACATTGCCTGATGAAACATTAAGGAATTCTGTTAAGTGGGGGTGAGTGCGGGTAAAACCGAGATGTGAAAGTCAAAGTCAAAGTCAAAGTCATGTGTTCGTTTTTTAAAGAGAGGACAAGAGACTGCTTGTGACACGTCAAAGTCAAAGGGTTGACCAAGGACTCAGAAAGGGATGGACAAGGGAGAAGAAAGGGCCAAGATGGGTTCGGGTGAGTGTGATCTTTGTGCAAGTGCCTTGTTTGGATGAGGTTTGACCAGCGGTTGGCGCATATTCTGACTTCTGAATTCATGGTGATTGGTGGAGATGCTAAAGTAAACAATTTTGTGTACATAGAAGGCGTCGGGGTAGTTTTAGTTTTGTAAAGTTCTCGGGGTTTGTGCTGATTGGCACCGCGGTTAGACCACAGCTCCTGTGTTTCGCTCGGGGTATACTGTTGATTTGTAAATTATCATATGTGATTTGTTATGGTTACACAATCTAGTAAAATGAAAATTTGATTTGTAAATTATCATATGTGATTTGTTATGGTCATACAATTTAGTATAATGAAATTTAGATTGTTTTTAAGGTAAAAAGAATGTTATATTGATTTGCTTTTAACTTTTAAATGTAAATCTATAATATATAGTTCATTTGAGGCTTGAAATATCATTACACCTGGAGTCAAAACCTTCTGATTTTGTTGTTTAGAAATGAAGAAATATAATACCGACAACGAGAAGGTTACACTTTTGAACCTTTGGTGTCAAACTGTGTCACAAATCTAGGCCGTATATGAATCACCAATGTAGAAGCTACAGCCAAGAGAAGAATCGAGAGAAGAATCGAGACACCAACGGTGATTTGGAGAGGGTATGCTCTGGGTTAGAGATGGAGGCTGTTCTATCTCCTCTGCACCCGTAACAAGGATCCCTTAAATAGGGAAACACCAAAGATGAAAACCTAAAAAACCATCAGCTCCTTAAGCCCATCAATGAATACCGGAAGCCCAGATCCAAACCTGCACAACAATGAGAAAAGCCCAACAGCAAGAGGAACAAAAATAAAAAGAAAATAAACGATATTAAATTATATTTTTAACACCCCCCATAATTCAATATCCAAAGACATTAAACATATTAAGTTTGAACATTAAAAAGATATGTTGCTTAGGAAACAGGCCTTTAGTAAACATATCAGCAGGCTGTTGTTCAGAATCGATCGGAGCAGTGGTAATAACTCCAGAGGCAATTTTTTCACGTAAGAAAAAAAGATCTATTTCGAAATGTTTAGTTCTGTCATGAAAAACGGGATTAGCAGCTATGGAAACTGCAGCATTATTGTCACAATATAATGGGACAGGCAATGACACAGTTACATGCAGTTCTTTAAGCATGTTTATTAACCAAAGGACTTCACAAGACGCAGCACACATCGCACGGTATTCCGCCTCAGCTGAAGATCGAGAAACTGTGCTTTGCTTTTTGCTTTTCCAAGAAATTAAAGAATGACCCAAGAACACACAAAAACCTGTTATGGACCTCCGAGATCCTAAACATTTACCCCAGTCGGAGTCCGCATAAGCAGTCAAATTAAAAAAGTCAGATTTAGAGAATAAAATACCATTTCCAGGAGCCTTTTTTAAATATCGTAGTAGACGTAAAGCAAGTTTTAAATGAGACTCAGTTGGGTTATGCATATGCTGA
>BJCN01336519.1:1342-25088 GCA_018326445.1 Flaveria brownii
ACCGACGGGTCCAACACCATTGTTCTGTGATAATCAGGCGGCTCGAGACATAGCCAACAACCCAGTTTTCTATGAACGAACAAAACATGTGGAAAGAGACTGTTATTTTGTTCGAGAACGGGTAGACTCAAATGAGATTCAACTAATGAAGATTGATTCAAAATCACAAATCGCAGACTTATTCACAAAACCCCTTGGGACACGACAATTAAAGAGTTTGCTTGTCAAGTTGGGCGTTCGAGATCTACACGCTCCATCTTGAGGGGGAGTATTATAATTATAATGCATAATATTTTAGTATTCTTTCCTTCATTTGTTACATAATGCTCTCTGTGATTTGCTCTCAATCATCCACTATCTCCATATTTTATTGCTTCCTTTTATAAAGCCTTTCTTTATTTATTTTTTTCGTATTGCCTATTTAGGCTTATCTCATTGTATTCGGATTATTATGAAAAATTATTGATGCCAAGATTTGAAATCTACTACTCTTGGTCTTTGCAGTGACTAGAAAAAAGATATATTTAACCATTTGAAAACCATAGATTTTAATATGTAAATCGTAATAATTTATCATGCTTAATGGATTACTAAACTCTGTTTTTATCTGAGTTTTCAGTCACCACTTTGTTACACGATTGCTGAATTCTTTTTATTTTCGGATCAGCTGTAAAAATCTTAAATAAAATTATCTGTATATTTCGTTTAATACTTTACCTTACTAAAAATCCTACTAAAATCAACCTTCAAATTGATATTCTACTGTCAAAACTCACGGTAGAAGCACGAAACTACACAAAAGTTTCTAATCTATTATGGTAGGTGTTAAACCAAAATGACCATTCTTGATTTGAGTTGTATGCAACCTTTACACCTTTAAAAACGAAAGAAAAACTTGATAGACTATATTAAAATGTGGTTATGATCACCTTAACAATGCAATGCTTGAATCGATCTGTACTCTTGTCCTTGCTGCTGCAACCATCCCAGTTTCTTGAAGTGTAAAATAGATGCATTAAAGTGAGTTAAAACTCTCAAAACTATAATTTATTTAAATTTAAATATGACTAATTAACAAGGGTTTGTATTAATTGTTGTATAATGTACATAAAAACACATCTTTTTTTTGGTTTAAAACCAATACTTTTACATATTTTACAATTTAACTTTTACAATACTTCACTTTCAACTTTAATCCTCTATATTTTTCATCTTTTATAGATTTTTTGATTTGCGGTCTAATTTTTTAGAGTTAACACGTCATAACGTGAACATGTGGTTTAACGGTTTTTAGCTTATTTTTCTCGTTTAACATCCTCGTCGCAACGTGCGAGTCTTAGATCGGCTTAGTTATTGTTTGTAAAGTTTAACGTTTCACGTGTGTGGTTTAATATTTTTACGTTTACTTTCCGTTTGGTTTTATTTGTTTGCTTTTATTTCTTTTCAAATACGATCTTTTCAAATATTTTGCAAGTTGTATTACCAGTCACTTAATTTGGAGGAGTAGTTGATTAGGGTTTGAGTTTTTTTGAAAAACTGAATTTTCGATTTTGGTTTCGATTTTGACTGGAAAAAAAATCAACCAAACTCGTAACCGAACCAAATTAAAATTAAAATAACCAACCTAAAACCGAACAAAAGTGCGTATTAAAAATATAAGTAGTCATCTTAAACTTGAACAAAAATCATATTATAGAAAAACACTGTGACTATGTGAGATTTCATTGTTTATTTAAGGGAAAACTTCATAAAATAGTAAACAAGTTTTAACAGCATTTCATTTAGGTCAATTATATTTTTATTTGTTCTAATCAGATCACTAAAGTTTTAAGAGTGTTCCAATTGGGTCATTAATACTTTTATTTGTTCCAATTAAGTTATTAAAGTTTTATAAGTGTTATAATAAGGTCATTAATATTTTTTAATTGTTTTAAATTCACAAATTTTTTAAAAGAATCTAGTTTTTTTATAAATATTATTAATCTTTTAAAAAAATTCAATCTTTAAAATTTTTTACAACTTATGAATGACCTAATTAGAACATTTCTAAAATTGTAGTGATCTAATTGGGATAATTTTTACGAGTGACCTGATTGGAACAAAAAACTTTATGAGTAACCTAAATAGAACAATTTTAATACTTGATTACTATTTAATAAAGTTACCCCTTTATTTAATGTACTTGTTTTTATAGTAAACGAGCAAACAATTTAATTTTTGTGTGAATTGGTTGATTAACTTATTTTTGCATTAAAGATAAACAAAATATTGGTTTTAAAGAATGTAATATTTATTCTTAAGATTAACAAATTACCGATTTTAAAAACTGTAACCGAAACTAAAACCAAACTAAAAACATAAACCACAATGAAAAACGAAAAAACCGAAACCAAAATCCAGGGGCAAACCGAAAACCAGATACCGAAAAAGTTTTTTGGTTTTGGATTTCAACTAAAACCGAGCTAAACCAACCGCACATACCCCCACCGCCTTTCATCATGGATTCTCAACAACTATCACATACTTTTACGTTTAATATCACATATATCACGAGAATCCCATGAGTGAAAGCCACCATGGTGAACCGTTGTGACTGCCCCAAATGCCCTCGGACAACTCGAGTGGCGACCACCGTGAAGAGATCATTCCGTCGTTAAGGACAATAACAATTTAATGGGCGAGGAATTAATACGACCCTAAACCAACTTCCAAAATTAGAGACACACACTTTAGGGTAACCAACGCAATGTGAACATATTATTAAAAAAACATATGTTTCCATTATTCATATTATGGTTTCACTAGTTATGAATAATGTTTGGTTGCATTTATTATCTCATATGTCAAATATTTTGCATTCCAAGACTATACGTAGTGGTGCCCCTATGGGCCGTTAAAGTTGCTGATGTAGATACAATTTGGGCGCTAAAACAACTACGTCTTAGTTAAAGGGGGCTTCAAACTTATTTTTAGTCAAACTTTTAACGAACGTTAAAAGAGACGAATGAATTTATTTTTATCATTTTTAACAATATTTAACTAAAAATGGTTTTAAACTCACTACACTTAGTTTAAAATGATTTTAATAAATTCATATTTACCTAAATGTCATTTTAACTAAATAAATCATCACGCATAGTCTAAAAAGAGAGAAGTTAGAGTAAATCCTTACATTCTTTTTTTAGACCGTCTATCTCAAATTTAACTTCATCATAGACGCATATAAAACGTTAAAAATAACACTTGATGAAGCATCAAATGTTTTACAAGAGCAATAGATAACAAAACTCTAACGAAGCGAGTAAAAAGAAAAGGAACATGAACTTTGTCTTTGGCTGTGATTTGGACGACTTTTATTGTTTTCTATTCTGTAAATATAATGATAGAATGGTTTTTGAATCTAGCTTAATTCATTTGACGTCTCATCACGTTACCATTTAATGAAAACATATTTACCAGTTTCCACCTATACTAATTCATAGTCCATAATTCACCATGTAAAAATAACAAAAACGTGCTTCCACGTCATCATAATAATTCACAAGTCGTAATAATAAGTGGCTGTTTGGTAGTGCTTATTTAAAACTTCTTTTGACTTTTGGAGGGGTGAAAAGACCAAAATACCCCTCCAAAAGTCACCAGAAGTTAAAATTTTTAACTTCTAGTGACTTTTAGAGGGGTATTTTTGTCTTTTCACCCCTCCAAAAGTCAAAAGGAGTTTTAAATAAACACTACCAAAACAGCCTTTAATTCACAGTTCATAATTCAGAATCATATAAGACGAATCCTCTCCACCTATCTTCCACCTTCTCTCCCATAAATTTCAAAGCAGAAATCATCTCCAAAACGATAACAATTAACAAAAATACTCTCGCGATCTCCTTCAATCCCCCAATCATCTCATCATCTTCTTCTTCTTCATTGACTTCGTGATTTTTCAACTTCCTTTACAGTTTACACCTTTGCGACTTCAATTCACCCATGGCTTCCGGACATCATCCCGTTGATGACCTCTTCTCATCGTTGAACTCATCGCCGGCAAGTCCTCAAGTCAATTTCGGCAACGATTCGCCCAATTTGATCAATTTCGACGATGACGGTGACGATGATTACGACAACACCCCGACCACCAGTAAGCCCCTTATGGTTTTCGATCGGTTCTACGATTCGTCATCGGAAGACGGATTTTACTCAACCGGAAGCGGTGGTGGTGGTGGCGGTAGTGCTGGTGGTGATAATTCTCTAGTTCACGCTGCCGGAAATCGGTTGGATTACATGATGCAGTATCTAGACCGGAAGCTATTGACGCCGGAGGGAAAGGAGAAGGATGTTAAACAGGCGTTGCCGGAGTTTATAGGCAGTGGTGGAGGTCGTGGGATGTTTAAGCTACCGATTAAGGCTGCCGTACATCCCAGCCGGCCGCCGAGTCTCGAATTCCGACCACATCCGCTTAGGGAAACTCAGATTGGGTGTTTTCTTAGGGTTTTGAAGGGTACAGGGGATGGGAGGCAGCTGTGGGCGGGATCTGAGTGTGGGGTTAGGGTTTGGGATATGAAGGATATGTATTCTGCAGGGGTGGATGAGGGGGAAGATGCTGCGGAGGCACCGTTTTGTGAGTCGGTGAGGACGTCGCCCGCGTTGTGTTTGGTGGTTGATGATGGGAACAAGGTGGTGTGGAGTGGGCATAAGGATGGGAAGATTAGGTGTTGGAAGATGTTTCAGTCTTCTGATGATTTTAATGCTCCGTTTAAAGAGTGCCTTTCATGGCAGGCTCATCGTGGACCTGTTCTGTCAATGGTTATCTCGTCTTATGGTAATATATTGCACTTGCGGTATTTGAATTTCTGTTGAGTTGAATTCTTTTGACATTGATGTTAGTTGAATATCATGTATTTGATTCTGTCTGGTTTTGATATCCAGATTTGTTAGTTGACAACCACAGGTTTGATGTAGTTTTTGTGCTGGTGAGGGTACCTCAACTTTAAATCTGTAAGATTGTAGAACTTTATCCTAATTATGTATTCTAATCTATCAACAGTCTGGAGTCTGGATAACCTTAGGATTAAAGACTAGCAAGAAATACGTGAATTTTCTAGTATATTCTCGTTCCAATGAATTTCCGTTCCATTTGAATATTCCCTTTCGATTTAAAGGATTAGATAATTGATGTTCTATATTGAGCTAGCTTTTAAATATTCAGAATGATATGTTCTTGTATTGTATTAGTGTACACTCCTTCCCTTGAATACACATTTCCATCTTCTGTCGGGTTTAGTTCCAAATTAGACTACCCTTTTGAAGTTTGCAGAAACCGAGGGTCCTGCAGTCGGTCCATGAACTCGATAAGAGGGCAACAACGGTTTCGGGTTCACAAAGGAAACGAACCTGATGCAGTGGTGTATTAGTGCTTGTGTATAGAGGATTATGAATATTGAATACTGAGGTTATATACTTAAGGCAAACGACTTTGGATTGTTGTCAAATAGGTCTGTGGTCTTATTTAATTTTCCTTGTCTATCTAAACATTTTGGTATTGCTAAAACACCCCTTATGAACACTAAGTGACACAACCAAACCGAACAAACAAACATACCAGTAAAATCCTACTCATAGCAAAGCTATAGGTAGGGTTTGGGGAAGGTAGGATGGAGGCAAAACTTTCCTCTATGGCTCTATCCCAGAGGATAAAGAGGTTCTCCCGTCTAGACCCCCAATTATATAAGTCAGTATCTAGATAGCATGATAACAAATAACATATAACATATGGTATGGCACAGGGAAACAAAACAACAGCAAACAAAACATACTACTAGCAATAGTAATAGTGAACTACTAATAACACAAACTGGTGAGAGGAACTATAGTAGTGACAACTAGGGGCACAAAAGAGACATAAATAAGGTAGCACAAATCCTCTTAAATGTACCTATATGTTTTCCTAACAAATCTATGTGCCAAGACAGCCCTAAAGCAAACCATAGGCTAAGGCAAACAAAAATGTAGGAAAAGTTAAGTTCCTAAGGACATACTAAGACAACTCTATACACTCTCTTAAAGGTCCATAACCTTTATCTGACGTCCCCAAGAATCTCTATGCCCAATTAATTCTTAAAGAGGTGCAACTCTGAACTCTCGGACAAAATTTGCCTAATCCGCAGCAAGTCAGTTTGGTCCGTCTCTTCTCCTCCTCCCCTCCATTGTGATGGTTTCCATGATTCTTACCGGTGTCGTCTATCTCACATAAGAAGTTATTTTGCATGATAATCATATTATCTATCGTTGGGATTACAAGTACAGAGACCTAGTCAGCCCTTGAAATCTGCTTTCTGTTGAATGGTCCATGCACTTGCTTAATATAGAAGTACTTCGCCACTTGGTAACTGGTGAGGTATTATATATGCCAAGAATGCCCTTAATGAACAACAGTTGCAAAGCATGATTGCTTCTAAAGATTTTTCGGATAATAATTTATAGAAGATTACAGTTTATCCCTCCCTAATAACTATGAACTATCTAAAAACTGTTAAACATTGTTTTCGAGTCTATTTGAAATATCAAAGTACTTAACAGAAGGATTTATTGTTTTGTCTTTTTATCATACCAGTTGGTTCAGTCTTAATATGCTAGTTTTTTGGGAGTTATCTTAGAGCTGTAATAAGCTCATTTCTCCTTTAATGTGGAACAGTTACTGCAGTGTGCCAGTGTGTATGTTCATGGTGACGCACCATTTGCTACATTTGCTTAATTTTAGCTGCTTGCCTGCTTCAGTTGGGATGGTTAGGATATTTACCTTAAAATAGCTTTTCCTTGTACTAGATAGTCTTTATCTGCAACTCTCTTCTTGTTGGATTATATGGAATTAAAAACCTCTTATGCTTTAAGCTTCCACTCAGGAACACACACACATCATATTAGAAACACACATCTAGAACATTAAAACTGGATACAGGAACAATAACTATATGTTCTATAAATCTGTACATGTAATCAAATTGCTTATGTTCTGGTACTCTATGATGTATTCTAGATAAGTAGAGTGTTCATCTAATTTGAACTTCAACCAGGTGACCTATGGTCTGGATCCGAGAGTGGCGCTCTAATTGTCTGGCCATGGGAAGCTCTTGAAAAGGCTCACTCATTGACAAGAGAGGAAAAACACTTGGCATCTGTTATAGTTGAGAGAGCATACATTGATCTCAAGAATCAAGTTACTACAAATGGCATGTCTTGTAGCATACTTTCAGCAGATGTTAAATATTTGTTATCTGATCGTTCTAGTGCAAAAGTTTGGAGTGCGGGCCCTTTGTCATTTGCATTATGGTAAGTGGCTATTGTAGCGGTCATAATTAATTCGCAGGAACTCCAATAAACTGAAATCTTATTCACAAGTCCTTAAAAATGTGTGACTGCAGGGATGCATACACAAGAGAGTTGCTGAAAGTGTTCAATATTGATGGGCTGGCTGAAAATTTGACAACAACACAAGATCTGACAGCGGAAGAGGAAGCAAAGATGAAGTTTGCATCTTATCCTAAAAAAGAAAAAACACAAAATGCAATTAGTTTCTTTCAGCGTTCACGCAATGCAATAATGGGAGCAGCTGATGCTGTTCTTCGGGTTGCAGCGAAAGGAGCATTTTGTGATGATAGCCGAAGAATCGAAGCTCTAGTTATAACAATTGATGGAACGATTTGGAGTGGATCTGCAAATGGATTACTTGTGAAGTGGGATGCAAATGGAAACCGTTTGCAAGAAATTCAGGGCCATTTCTCTGCCGTTCGTTGCTTATGTACATTTGGGTTACGGGTATGGGTAGGGTATGCAAGTGGAACATTACGTGTGCTGGATCTTGATGGTAATCCTCTTGGAAAGTGGGTTGCCCATGGCAGCCCTATTATTGATATGGCTGTAGGACCGGGTTATATCTTTACATTGGCCAATGACGGTGGCATACGTGGATGGAGTATCTTGACACCTGGACCTTTAGATAAAATGTTATGTTCAGAGTTGTCTGACAGAGAATTATTATACACAAGGCTTGAAAATTTTAAAATTTTGGCTGGTACATGGAATGTTGCCCAAGGAAGAGCCACACATGATTCACTTATATCCTGGCTAGGTTCTGCAGCCAAAGATGTAGATATTGTTGCCGTTGGATTGCAGGAGGTTGAAATGGGTGCTGGGTTTCTTGCAATGTCTGCTGCTAGAGAAACGGTAAGATTGTTTAACAACATTACTATACCTTCTCCGTTAAAATGAACAAATATCTAAACATTTATTTTCTCTAGATTAATTTGGGTGGATTGTAAAGTAATGAACCACACCGTGTTCCACTGAAAGACATCTTGATTTTGAAGGAGTTTTTTTTTTTTTTTTTGTTTCTTTTGTTTTGGTGCAGATGCAGGTAGGTCTTGAGGGAAGTTCTGCAGGCCAGTGGTGGCTAGACATGATTGGAAAAACCTTGGATGAAGGTTCTAGTTTTCATCGTGTTGGTTCTAGACAGCTGGCAGGCATGCTTATTGGTGTGTGGTGAGTATTTTTGTGAGGATATTTATTCTTTTCAGGTTAAACCATGCAATCCAATTGTAACTTGGTACCTAATGTCATTTCAGGGTGAGATATAACATTAGAGGTATTGTTGGAGATATTGATGTTGCAGCAGTTCCATGTGGATTCGGAAATGCTATCGGTAACAAGGTAAATGCTGCAATTTACTCATACTACATCTTCAATTCTATTCCAGTTATATTATTAATCCATTGGTGTGTACAGGGGGCAGTTGGTTTAAGGATGAGAATCTACGGGCGGATTATATGTTTTGTGAATTGTCACTTTGCTGCACATCTGGAAGCTGTTAACCGCCGTAATGCTGATTTTGATCATGTTTATAAGACAATGTCATTCAGTCGGGCTCCTAATCTTGTGAATGCATCTTCTGGTATGCTGCCATACCTTCTTTTATCTTGCTTCCTTGCCACCTCATCTTATTCACTTTGGATTCTCTATGGTTCTGCTTTGGTGTCCGCCTTATTTTTTGCAGCTGCAGTCTCATCTGCTATCCTAACGCCCCGTCTTGAAAATGTAGGTACATTTGTTTTTCCAATTTCCTTCCCCTTAAAAAACCTTGATATTTTACCCCTTTGACCCGAATTGACGTACTTTCACATAATTGGGTCATGCTATTGCAGGCTATGGGTAGCTTGTCTTTGAATGAGTTGCCAGACTTATCTGAGGCAGACATGGTTGTATTTTTAGGCGACTTTAATTACCGTCTTGATGATATTTCTTATGACGAGGCACGTGATTTTATCTCTCAAAGAAGCTTTGATTGGCTTAGAGAGAAAGATCAGCTTCATATTGAAATGAAAGCTGGAAATGTTTTTCAAGGAATGCGTGAAGCTGTTATTACGTTCCCCCCTACTTACAAGTTTGAAAGATATCAGCCTGGTTTAGCAGGTATATTTTAAAAGTCATGTTATCAAATAGTTATGAGGTTGCTTTATGCATGTCTAAATATTTTCATGTTGTAGGGTATGATTCTGGAGAAAAAAAGCGGATTCCTGCATGGTGTGATCGAGTCTTGTACCGTGATAACCGTCCGGATTCATCAGATATATGCGATTTAAACTGTCCTGTAGTTTCTTCAGTTTTGCAGTTAGTGCTTTACTTCATCTTGGGTGAATAATAATTACAATGTACTAATCTCTATGATCATTTGTTTACTGAACGCCTTGCTTCTCTTCAGGTATGAAGCTTGCATGGATGTGACAGATAGTGATCACAAGCCAGTGCGTTGCATCTTTAGTGTGGAGCTGGCTCGTGTAGATGAGTCAAAAAGAAGAAAACTTTTTGGAGAGATCATCACATCTAATAACAACATTAGGCATATTCTTGAAGAACAATGCAATGTTCCAGATGCTATTGTCAGTACAAACAATATAATTCTTCAGGACAATGATACATCAATCTTGCGGATCACCAATAAAAGTGGGGAAGACAAAGCTTTATTTGAAGTAATATGTGAAGGTCAGTGTACTATTAAAGATAAAACACAAGCATCCAGTTACCACCCACGTGGTTCTTATGGGTTTCCACGATGGCTTGAGGTAAAACTTTCTGCCACTTTGTTAATAATCTGGACTACGTTATGTCGAAGTATTATGACACAATCATTGATTTTGGATTAATCCAGGTGAAGCCAACGGTTGGTATAATAGAACCAAATCATATTGTGGAAATTTCAGTACATCACCAAGGATATGAAACCTTAAATGAATATGTAGATGGTGCACCTCAAAACTGTTGGTGTGAAGATGTCCGTGACAAGGAAGTTATGTTGGTGGTTGAAGTGAGGGGGAGTTGTACAACAGAGAGAAAATGGCATAGAGTTCGTGTGCGCCATAACCACAGCTTGTCTGACAGGCCTATGCCTATGGAGCAGAAACCTGACAATTCAACTCGTGACCATGCAAGTGTGCTTCACAGGTCTGATATCAAGTGGTTGACTGGTTCGCGTAATGTTGTTGACCATTTACGTGAGCTGAATACCCCTTGAAGTTATCAGCAAGATTAGGTGATCATCTTCTTGATCTTGTTTTACACCCATTTTGACAAGAGAAAATGATTCTTCTAATGCGCATTTTTTTGTTTGTATTCATTTAAGGACTTGTACATAAATAATTTAAAAACCTCATATATTAAGATCATAATGACAAATATGTGTGTGAGAATTGAAGGATTGTCACTCCAGCAAATTGATTCTTATAATTGATCTTCCTTATGAATGAATCCATCAGGTGATTATAAACAAGAAATTCCTTCCAATTCACATTTAATCGACTATGGTAGATGTTTTATATCTATATTAATACCAACATAAATGTAGAACTGACAAATTTAAGGTTGATAGGTAATAGTGCTAGTCAAAGAACTTTGGTCGAATGCTATCAAGGTATGTTGTACCTGTATGATATTTAAAAGTTGAGTTCAAATCTAATCATGATGTAAATCTAGTTTTTAACCTTCATTATTGTACCGTCTAGATGTCTCCCAAGTAAATGAATGTAAATAGCTTAATAATGGTATTATAATTATAATGATATTAAATGAACATAGATGATATTATAATTATCTTTGTTTATTACTTACGGAAATATATGGTTCATAGTAACATTAAAATGATCAATATATATTAGCGTCTAAATCATGTAAGATTAATGGTTATATTATCTTAGATTTGTAATTTGTTAGGTTGAAATGGTGCAAGTGAACTTGACAGGAATTTGTTATGTCAAAACATCATTTTTATAAACACTTAAAACTTTGTCATGTTTTTGTTATTTTTTGGGTTCACCATTTTTAATAGTCATATGGGAATATGATAGATGATGACTTGGTAACGTTTAAAAATCTTTGACATGATTTATGTATTTGTTAGAAATGATTCTCTTTAAATTTTTTTAAAAAAAGCAAGTAAAAAGATTATGTGATATAAAACATGAATTGCACATAAATGTTTTTTTTCTTTCTGAATTTAAATAGCTGATTATGAGTAGTTTTCTATAGGGCATGCTATGATCCAACCATGTTTTTTGGTCTCGCAATCTCATAAGCAATTCAAATAAAACTTATAGACGTCATCGTTGCATATATGTATATGATATTTGAAAAACAATATTAATCGTGTATAATATAAAGCATCTGAGAAAGTGTGTTGAAAATACATACCATTTTAAGCCTAGCTTGATCTTTTAGTGTGTTGAAAATACATACCTTTTTAAGCCTAGTTTGATCTTTGAGGGCTTAGGTTTTCCTTATCAATATATTATCTCATCCAAGTACGGAATAAAATAAATCAAATAAGTTCACTCTCCTCATTTTCTCTCTTAGAGAATTTCATGTATACTACTACAAGCTTCTAAAATATCATATGTGTTAAAATCAAAATTTTAACTATCATCTATATCATTATAACAAATTCCAAATATCATATATACCCCTATAAAACTTTCTAATATTATATATATCTAAATTAATATTACATTACATATCATATATACTTCTAAAAAACTTATAAAATATCATAACAACCTTTAAAATCTTGTTAAATACCATATATACTGGTAGAAATCTTGTTAAATATGATATATATCTAAACCAAAATCAATTACTTTTTTTTTAATATCAGTTTATTTCGTATAATATCAAAATATGATTTAATATTTTATTTCTCTCAAACCATAAAAGTTTCAACTTACTATTTATATGTTATCATTAATTATTTTTTTTTGTTAGTATTATATTTATTATTTTTAAACATATACTTTGATACCCCCTTGTTAAACCATATAAATGGACCTGCCGATGCGACTAACCCTAGGACGAATCAACATATGCAACTATACTTGAGCCTAAGCACGAATGCGACTCGCTTTCAGCCGCAACTCAAGACCAAACTAAACAGAGACAGTTGCATGATCTAGTGTTACACTTTATTACGAGAGTTTCATTAATTTTATAATGGTACACCATATCAAAACCCCGACACACACAATTATTGTGCCATTCTACCTTCTTATACCCGCAAATCGTAACTACTTAAAGATTTTAAATAAAATCTTACTACAAGTTGCGACTCAGACCCAGTCGCAACACGCTCACACCTCCAGCCGCGGAATGTTTCTCAAACAAGTGGTTGTCTTGACGTTTAACATGGTTAAATAAATAAGCCTCGAAACCAACCATATATGTATTTGATGAATAAAAAACAGAAGAATAGTGTTTCATAAATAAACGTATGTTATGATATTGATAAATATCCGATCCCAGAAATCCACATACCCAATTTGGTTTCGTTTGGGACAGATCAAAATCAAATACGACCAAACGAATCAAAACCCTTGGCCATTGAACTTGAGATATACAGATAATACATTTGCAAATATCTCTCGTTCATTTTTCGTTTTTGAGAAAATTCAACGCCAGAATTCGATATCGATCCTCAGTTGTTGACCGGTTGAATCTCTTCTGATCTGAATTTGAGTTGGACTTTTGATTTCTTCTTGCACAGGATACACACATAGATGGAGATCGATAAAGCTATTAGAGATAGCGATGATCGAAGGCTAAAGACCAAGTATAAGAACGCCATTTATGTAATTCAAAGAGCTCTTGCCCTCTACTCGTAAGTTTCAGTTTCCGAATTTGTACAATGTTTTAGGGATTCGAGGCTTTAGATGTAGAAATCATGAGCTTATAATCGCTGTTTCGTTGTATGGTTGGATTACTGTTTGTTCTCCTTTTTAATCGAACCGTTATTTTTATTCAAACTTAAGACCGTGTGCTTCACTACTCATCAAGTGACACAGTGAATTTCGCTTAGTTAACCCTCTGAGGTTATGATTTAGTTGCTTACAATGATTTAGTGTGACTGAAATGATTTTATGGAATTGCATACTGCCATTGAATTATTAGGTTTAATGCGACTGAAATGATTTGGTTGTTTTATATTTCTGAGCTGGTATGTTTTGATGAATAGGTCCCTGCATATAGTTTAATCAATGTAATAGTTTGTTCTAAAATTTTGTGCTGTATGGTTGTCTCTTGTTGGCTGTGGAGACTTGTGTTTAACTGGTAAATTGTATTAATAGTTAATAGAGTTCGTAGTATAACATTTTATTAACTATGTTAAAGAATATCTCCTGAAAGTGTGAATTTCCAGTTCTGCATTAGGATTACATTTGTATGCTACATAGGAGGACCTTAGAATTTGAGGATTTTCCTTCTCCCTTTGTGGTTTCCTATGATTGTTTTACTTTGTTCTGATCCCTGTCCCTATGGCCTTTTTAGAGAGGTTGATATTTGCTAAATATTGGTGTCACCAAGTACTATTTCAGTAGTTCTCATTGTTCATTGGTCCCACGGTGATCATCAATGCCATTTTTCTATTCATTTGCTCATCATTTGTTGATAGATGGTCGTAAATGGCTGACGTCGAAAAAGTGCTTTAGTTACTTAGAACTTGCCTTAACAGTTATTTATTATGAATACGCTTTATCTCCATGGTTTTGTAAAATTCATAGGATTTGTTGATGTTACCATTGAGTTGTTAGTTTACATATGATTATAGCTTTTTTGGGTTCTTAAATATTTGGAACTTGAACGTACCTTGTCTTCCTTTCTTGTAATCTTTTATCAATTTGGTGGTTTATATTTGAAGTTTTTATTATACGCATATGTCTAGCTAGGTATGTATTTGTGTTGAAAACAGTAAAATGACACTATTTGATGGTATTATTTATAGGGGTTTTTTAACATCAGTTGGCGTTATCTATATTATAACTTATCTGAGTAATGATATATCTGCTTACGTCATGTCTCAAATTTATCCTCCTAGCATGAATACGATAGCGTTTGTGTGTGTGTTCACACTCTTTTCTCTCTCTTCATCTCCTCTCTTCATTTTTCCATGAGTCGTAATCACATTGTTAGGACTTAGGAGAATAAATAAGCACAAAAAGTAGGAGGATATATCATTTCTTATATTATACTATTAACATTAACATGCATTAAATTTATTACATTTGTATATATTAAGTTGAGATATGAGACTAAGGGTTAACTTTATATGGTTTTTCCTTATAGCATTGAAGAGGTCGCATTCAGCTTTAATGGAGGAAAAGATTCAACTGTAAGTAATTAGTGAAACTGCAAAAAAAGTAAATTTATTTTCTCATTAAATTTTAACGATTAATCCTTCTTGTAGGTTTTGTTGCACTTGCTTAGAGCTGGATACTTTTTGCATCAAGTGGAACAAGGACATTCAAATGGAGGTCTATCCGATGGTGAATTTACATTTCCAATAAGGACTATATACTTTGAAACTCCTTCTGTCTTCCCTGAAATCAATTCATTCACTTACGAAACAGCTGCTAGGTAGGATGTCAATTTCTTTCTTATATTGCTTAGCTTATGCTACTTTTGCCTGATTTAGCTGTTTATAAATGAAAAGTATCAGTTAAATATCTAAATATACATCATAATGATTAAATAAGAGAATTTAGAGGGACCTGAGTCAATGCTATTGATATCTTGTTATCCAGGAAGCACAGAGATGTTTAGATATTTCAGAACAACTTAAAGAAACAAGTCACATTTATTTTGAACTCCTAGCATTTGATTATTAACTTTATGTTGGTCTTAATGTTTCAGTTATGGTGTGAAGTTAGATATCATACGGGTAGATTTTAAGTCTGGTTTGGAAGCTCTTCTAAAGGCAAAACCAACCAGAGCTATTTTTCTTGGTGTTCGAATTGGTGACCCTACTGCTGTAAGCTAATTACTGACAAGTTTTAAGAATCCTAGAACACTGAGATTCTAATTGTCAATTATCATGTGTCTGTCTTTATCTATAAACGAAAAGGTGATGAAAGTCTCAAAATTTTGCAGGTTGGTCAAGAACAATTCTCTCCAAGCTCCCCTGGATGGCCCCCTTTCATGAGAGTGAATCCAATCTTGGATTGGTCATACAGGTGTGTTCATATGCTTGCTTTTGAGTGGAGACATTTAATTTGGCAAATATTTACTTTGATATAAATATATTCCTTTTTCTCATATCACTTTTGAGGGCGGGCCTTGGCGCAGCGGTAAAAGCTGTTCCTAAGGGACCGAAGGTCTCAGGTTCGATCCGTGGAAACGGCCTCCCCACAAAATGTGGGGGAAAGACCGCGTACATCTTCCCTTAAATGGGACGGACCCTCCCTGGACCCTGCGAAAACGCGGGAGCTCTTTGCAGCACCAGGTACGCCCTTTTTTTCTCATATCACTTTTAAAATGCTCTGTTTTCCATAAACTTCTCCAACAGGGATGTCTGGGCTTTCCTTTTGACATGCAAGGTTCAGTATTGTGGTCTTTATGATAAAGGGTAATTTTAATTCTGACTCACATTTTGTTCTTTTTCTTCATTAGGAATTTAGGTATTTGGTTATTAGTCAAAGACACTCATCGAATAAGTCAAAAACTGCTTTTTTGGATTAAGGGAGTAGTTGGTGATAACTCATGTTATCTGTATTCATATGTATAAATCAGTTTTGCAATCATTATAATCTTTTCCTTCTTTACAGCTACACATCAATTGGAAGCATCCATGACACAGTTCCAAATGAATTATTATGTATTAAAGATTCTGCAGTTGAAAAACAAGAGTTCAGGCCTGCATATATGCTTTCTGATGGAAGACTGGAGAGAGCAGGCAGAGCAAAAAAGTTGCATCCGGTTGCCGCCAGTGTACCTGCCACCAGCAATGGCCTGAAATGTGTAGAACCTCATCAGGGCAGCATCCACACAGCCTCCATTGTAGCTGTGGGCGATGAAATCCTGTAAGTTCTCTGTTGTAAAAAGTCATTTAAAAGACACTGTTTTGGTCATCTTTAAGCATGATTTAACAATGCAACAAAGTGAAATTGTACTATTTTGTTATGCCTTTACTTATGTTATATTATTTGTCGCTTAGTTCAGCTTTGGAATCATTGAGGATCAATTAGGACCTTCATTGTGTAGAAAGCTTCATTCAATAGGTTGGTTGGTCTCGCAAATGGCTACTGTACGGAGTGAGGTGAATCCTTTCTAGCATTTGAAAATAGATTGATAAACTTATTTTATACTCTTCTACAAACATAATAATTTACTACCAGATGGTGGAAGCATTAAACTTATTTCATATTGTTTTATTAAGTGAATGGTTCCTTTCTCCGATGAAGAGGTAATAGTCCATCCACATATGAGATAATATGATTTAAAACAGTCCAGGAAAATTCAAATCTTGGATTCATTTCGTTTTGTGATCTGGTTAATGTGAAAGTCTTGGACCCAGGCTCAGTGGAATACAATACATTCGTTCCATTAAAGCTTCAGCAGTGGGTTATAACAATTATGATCAGATATAGAATAAATAGTTTAACATAATAAAACTGCAAAATAACATGCACATGTTAACTATGTAAATTATAGTCTTTTTTTTTTTAAATATACTTGTTCTTGTAAAATATAACATACATACCATTAGAAACAAAGTAGGAAAGCTTATTGACTCTGCATTTGTCATTTGGTTATTCTTCACAGGTAGATTCCGTTGCTGAAGAAGTCGAAAGGCGAAAGTCCATTAGTGATTTGGTTTGTCATCTTCTATTGTGATTTCAAGACACATCTTTGTTTTAATTATATTTAGCTGAGAACGAAACAGGCTAAAGGTCACCAGGAGTGAATTTATAAAGCATAAAACCTCCTAAATCATTTTATTCAAAAACTTAGGTTACTATTGAAATAATATAATTTTGGTAATCATATCTGAAACACCAATTATTTACCAAATGGAAACCAACCAGAATCAGGCCGTTTTGCCTGTAGAAAAAACATAAGCTATCCGACCTGTCCATTTGGTCACCTTAGAAGAAACTAGTTTCTTTGCAACATGTAAGGATATATTGTGTACAAAGAATTCCCTTGGGTGTACAACGAGGACCCTTTTTTATGTTATATTGTTATTTTCTTGGCAATGATGAATACAGGTGTTCATATATGGAGGAGTTGGCCCATTACATTCTGATGTTACTGTTGGAGGAGTTGCCAAAGCATTTGGCGTTCGCTTGGTATATTTTATGTTTTGCTGCTATGTTTACCTTTGTTCATTTTCTACTTCACAAATCATGAGGGAATTAAGGTTAATTTACTAGTTTTTGGCATCCCTAGATTTATCGATATATGTTCATACCTATTGGTAATTACAGGCACCAGATGAAGAATACGAAGAATATCTTAGCCAGCTGTTTGTTGATAAGTGTACCGGCAACCGCAACGAGGTAACCGAATGCCGAACTTAGTAAGAAGTTTCTAAATAAAAGAAAAGAAATTATATTCTTTATCTAAAATATGTATATTTATCAATTTTAGATGGCCCAGCTGCCTGAAGGCATTACAGAACTTCTACATCATGAGAAGCTTCGTGTTCCACTGGTATGTATTTGAAGTTTAACATAAGTTTCCTCGGTTTCTAAGGTATTTCATTTATGTTATTACAATACAAAGTAAAAACAAACATTGATCTTGGAAGTGATTTGTTGTATATGGACATGTACTATAGTTTATGTAGTTTTAGTTTTGGGGATGAGTATTGCTTATAATCGTCACTTTGGTTCATTGTCTTTGTAGATCAAGTGTCATAATGTGATTGTGCTCAGTGCAACAAATGTTGAGGAGTTAGACCGACAATGGGACGCCTTGATCGATTTAAGGTCTACTAATCTGCTAGCATCAAAAGGACAATTTATATCAAAGCAGTTGTCAACCTCACTCTCAGATGTATGTCTTTGTCTATCTATTGCTTATTTGATTAACCACCTTCTTTGAGCTGTCCAAAATGGTTTATCCTATCTTACCCATTAAATTATTGGTAATCATCTAAGCAGAGTTTACAATTTGCCATTTAGGTCAGACTTGCTCGCAATGTTATAATTGATTTGATTTGTCTAAAATTGTACAAAAAACACAACAAGGTTGGTTTGATCTAAAAAGTCAAACCATATCTCTGATCTTTTAATGTTATCTGATCTTCAATCTCTTTATCTTGCACTACAGTTAGAAGTTGCACAACCTCTATCCAAGATTTCTATGGAATTTCCTGATATCTACACCGGTACTAATACAATTTAATCAAGTTATGACATTGATCTTTATCCTTAGTCTCCCTAACTGTTTTTCTTGATCGTTCTGTAACTAAAATTAAGGGTGTTATCGTAAATCTAGAGCTGGGCCTCTCGTTATAACCCTGGAAGGGAAGGTAATAGTTGTTTGGTATTAAATAGCTCTGAAAAAATCTAATAGAATTCACTCAAAGTGCTTGCGGAACTGATTTGCAGGATCAAGAAACAGTAGAAGCAGCCATGGAAGCACTTTCCAAGAAGTTACCACCTGGTGTCACACAAATATCGGTCTGAGGGCTCATTTATCGTCATCATCTGCTGCTTCACGAATGCAGTTCAGTTCAGGTTTTGAGATGATGAGATGATTCAGGAAGACGTTTTTCTTTCTACATTGTTTAGTTCATAAGGAGTTTAAATTTCCATGAAAATGGAGGGGAAAGTGGAATGAAACAGGGTTTAGGGACCAAACGACTCTTGTTATCAGGATGGATGTATATATAGACACCAAATCTATTGACATCATTGAAGGGCAATTGGTTATTGGAGGGTTTTGCATTTACCTTAGTTTCAGTGGTTCTGATTATCTTTAGCTAGAGATGCTGCTAATCTTGTGTTGAATGCCTTGTGCAAATGTCCTAATAAAGTAACATCTGTCATTATCGTATCTTATTTTACAAGTTTGATATTTGCGCCCCTGGTCGTCTTGCTTGTTTATTGAACTTTATTCCCATAATCTAGTCTTCTATTACCTTCACTCGCATTCATAATGCACCTATCCTTTTGGTGGTAATTAGCTAATAGGTCTGTGACCTTCACTCGTGTCTTCCCCACTTTCTTTGCATAGCTGTATCAGTAATGACAACTTGGTACTTCATGATATCCAACATATATGCAATATGAAGACATGATACAGAAGCCGCGCAAACACATGGAGAGAAAAATTGTGATGCCTGAGAGGTTTATTAGGGAGAACACTAGATCTACATGAAAGCCCCTAGAGGTATTTTGAAGGTTTTTTCAATTACAAGATCAATTGTTGCGTTGGTACGTAACGGTCTAATTTTATAAAGTATGACCCTGTGCTGAGACATGTTACACTTGTTAATAGTCAATAGTAGTGGATTGCTCAGGTTGTTTATAGAGTTCGAACTTGGCCCATCTATTCAGGTTTAACTAGTGAGTGATTTTTCAAGCTACGACTTAACTCGTTCATTTTTGTCAAAGTTTGAATTTGAAACATGGTTTTATTAAAGACAATCTAATCACAAAAGTCAGTAAAGACATGAACCAAAATCCTACTTACCTTAAATAAGAATGGTGTTAGCAAATAATCATCACTTAATCTTTCATGGTTTCAGAAGATAGTAGTATGTTAACTTCTATAGGATACATTAGCTAAAAATAATTGCATTTTGGGTATTGAATATATTTTGTAGTTTGTAACATTATTTACAAGCAACTATTTCTAACATTGAATGAACTGAAATATGCGTAAAGCAGCTTGCACCAAATTGATAGTAAGCTAATAATTCAAGAACTTAAGTAGATAATAATTTGTTCCAAGAGTACATATTACATATAGGCTTCTCCACCAAATCCTGAAAAAGTTAAAAAAAACAAAATGTTTACCAGCAACAAAATATAAAAGACAGACAAACAAACAAACACGACATTTGAAACTCAACAACCAAAAGCTTGTAATGTTTCCTACGTATGCTCTCGAGTGTTGTCCACCTTATGGCTTTAGGAAAACAGCATGCCTACTTTTAGAGTGAAGCTTGTTTATTCTCCATGAACCGATACAAGGGACGAAAGAATCATTCTCGTGAAACTGTTACATTCAAGCTTTGGGCTTGAGAACCTTGACGGTCTCCCAGGTGAAGTCTGGATCATCACGACCAAAGTGACCGTAAGCAGCAGTCTTCTGGTACCTGCGGTTGCCACCCCTCTTGAGGTCAAGATTGATAGCCATCATCCCCGGCCTGAAGTCAAAGTTCTCCTTGATAAGGGCAAGGATGTCCTTATCTGGGATTGTTCCGGTCTTGTATGTGTCCACAAAGACAGAGAGCGGCTCAGCAACACCAATGGCGTAAGACACCTGCACGATGCACCTGCGTGCAAGTCCTGATGCCACAATACTCTTGGCTGCTTGCCTAACTATGTAAGCACCACTCCTGTCCACTTTAGTTGGATCTTTCCCGGAGAAAGCACCTCCACCGTGAGCTCCCCATCCACCATAAGTGTCAATGATAATCTTCCTACCGGTGAGGCCTGCATCACCATGTGGGCCACCAATCACAAACCGACCTGATGGATTCAGGTGGAAGATGGTGTTCTCGTCAAGGTACTGAGCTGGGATCACAGGCTTGATCACATGCTCCTTGAGATCAGCAGCAATTTGGTCGTTAGTCACAGTCTCATCATGTTGAGTGGAGATAAGAACAGTGTGAACCCTGATAGGGACCATGGCACCATTGTCATTACGGTACTCAACGGTCACTTGGGTCTTACCGTCAGGCCTGAGCCATGGGCAAGTGTTGTTCTTTCTCACCTCAGTGAGCTTGGCACCAAGCTTAGTTGCAAGGACATGAGTAAGAGGCATAAGCTCTGGTGTTTCGTCAGTAGCATAACCAAACATGTGACCTTGGTCACCAGCACCGATTTCCTCTGGCTTCTTGGTGAGATGTCCATGGACACCCTGGGCAATGTCAGGGCTCTGTTGCTCGATGTTGACCAAGACCTTGCAATGGTCAGCATCAAGACCAACATCATCAGATGTAAATCCGATTTCTCTGCAAGTGTCACGGACTATCTTCTCATAGTCGACATTAGCCTTGGTGGTGATCTCACCAAAGACCATGACCATGTTGGTCTTGGTGCAGGTCTCACATGCAACCTTGCTGTCGGGATCTTGTTCTAGGCAAGCATCAAGGATGGCATCTGAGACTTGGTCACAGAGCTTGTCAGGGTGTCCTTCATTGACGGACTCAGATGTGTATAGGAAGGTCTCCATCTCTTAACTGTAACGACAAAAGAGTAGATTTTAGTCGTGTACTATATGATAATCAACAAGCCACACCAACAATGTTACAAGAAAAAAAAAGTTCAGTTTTTTCCCAAAAACATTGGTTTGCAGCCACTTGAATGAAGATTACATAGCTATAAGATTCTTTAGGTTTTAAATGAATCACAACTACATGGTTTTTCCGATGCACCTCAAATGGGATTACAAAAACAAGACTTCAATATGATGCTTTATCTTTAAGCCATTACAGATGCCTATAGTAATAGAAGCAAAACATACTACTAATGTGAACAACAATGTGACAGATCCACCGTCTACAATAAAAAGATGGAATCTACACTTTTAATCCACTAGAAATGAGAATCAAATTCCCAAATCTAAAGAGCCCTAGTTGCACAAATTCAGGATAAGGAATATTTTGATTTTATTCTTACTCATGATGAAAGTCAACATCAAAACAATATTATTCATATATGCTGTTCATTAATGGATTGAAGAACTTATGCTGTTCACTAACGAGTTAAAGGAGTAATATATCAACAATACTCTCTTATAACAAATATAATGTGAAAAGATGTTGGATAACTACGTAATCTGCTTGATAGATTCGTGATTAAGTGTACATCCAAGTTCTTATCTAAAAAACATTGACAACCAAAACTAGAAGCTAACTTTCTTTGAGCAACGAATCTGAGCGACATAGAACCGAATTTCAATAGATCGTGACAGTAAAGTCACTTTGCCACTTGCAATACCCTGTCAACATATTTAAGATTCACTTCACATGGATCTAACATAATTATAACTTATTAGTTATTACACATAATCTTTAAGCTAAATTTGGCTTGAACTCACAAGGAACATCAACAAGTTAGGCATGAACGACAAGATCCATCATCTAGCAGTAGAAGTTTAACATTTTCCCTAAACAAGTAATGGCAACACACTCATGATGGACAAATTCATCAAGTATACTATACATTCAAAGCTTCAAGACACCAGATCGAATCACATAACTCAGATCTAACTAAAAAATGCATAACCTAACCAGATCACAACTAAATAACAAAACTCAACAACTAATATCGGAGCCTAAGTCACAGATTCAAACAGATCTGAGAGTTCAAATATCTAATGCGATCGGAATGAAATAAGTTATTATTATTATTATTATTATCATTATTATTTTTATTAAACAAGAAGCCCAGAGTAAGTGTGAGGGAATTGTTGGTACCTTATTTGAAAGGTATGAGATATTGAGATCCAGAAATTGATGCTGAGAGAGAAAGAGAGAGAGACGATTTGGTTATGAGTGAGGGGGTGTGTATTTATAGTGCGAATGTGAGGGGAAGGGGTGCGCGTTGTACAGCGTGAAACCACCAACTCTTACGATGTGGACCCCCCACCAACCCCGTTTCTGTGGGTCCCATTCACCAACCAACTCAAGGATTTTAACTTCGAAGAGATTAATTCGGTAATTTATTTACTATCTCACCCGGTGATTCAAGTAAGATACTCAGATACCTTATAAAAATAGTAAAAGATTTTAATTTTAAGGTGCTGTTTGTTTTTTTTTGCAGAAAAATATTTACAGTCTGTGGATACTCACATCTGTAGGCATCTGCAGCAGAAGAGATAAACAAAACGTTTGCAGTCTGCAAGAAAAAAACTTGTTTGTTTTTTATTCGCAGACTGCTAATAGATTATAAATCTTGCTGAGCAAAGTAAATACCATGTTTCAACTTCTGTTGTTTAGTGTAAGATAATCATTCATATCAACAATAACTTAATCTTGAATTATTCTTGGGGCTAAAAGAAGGTCTAATTGTTAAAAGAGATTACGAAATAAACTGAATAGTGAAGTTATATATGCTTTCTATTATGAAATTAACAAAACCCTAAAAACATCTAACACTTATCAAATTCATTGTAACATCTCGTATTTTACAAGTATATTTTATTATTTATTTATTTATTTATTTATTCTTATAAATAATAACAATAATAATGATAATAACAATAAAAA
>BJCN01336554.1:8750-20853 GCA_018326445.1 Flaveria brownii
TGTGAGAATCAGTTCATCAGACATAGATGATAATCCAACAATCACTTTTGCAGCTTGAATTTCTGCTTTGGAAGATATTGATACTGCACCATCTTTCCCAACTAAGGCAGTTGTTGGGCCATCAGTCCCTATTTCCCCTTTGAAGTGAATCTCAGGTTCCATAGTGACCTTAGGTTGACCAACTTCCACCTGAGTGGTAGTTGGTGCACTGAGCCTTTGAAACTCTTCTATTCTAAAGTAGGTTATGGAAACATCAGGGGATGGTTGTTCAAGTAAGGAGCTCATCAGGAACTATGTGAAAAAGTTATGAAGGCTGATGAGCAACCTTGGGTCCATTTGAAAAGTCAAAGGAGGTGGCTGAGGGAAAACAGTAGTAGATTACTTTAGTGGAGGGTATAAGGAGGATAAAGTTATAAGAGCCAGAGATTGAGGTTCCTCAAGAATTTGAGGTTCCTCATAAGCTTGTTTCTGTACATTCTCCCCCTTTTTGGTAGCATCATCTTGAGAAGTAGATGAGCTAGAGGAAGAACTTAAAAAAACCTGAGTTGGTACATGCCTGATAGACTTCTCAATCTATGTCTCAGCTAGTTTGATCTTGAGATCTTCAATCTTAAGTTACTGAGTGGCAGTCCTGTTTTCTAAGATCTTAACCTTGAATTCAAGGTTTAAGACCTTAGAGAGCAAGTACTCAATGGTGAGTTTCAGTCTTCCCTTATCTTCATGTGAAGAATCACGAGGAGATGAGACAACATACCTAGTATGTACATCCTCATCACCCGTAGTGGTTTCTTGGCACCCTGGATTCATTTGCTCAATGATATCTCTTTTAGAGATGTCAATGGACAAAGTTACCATAGACTCAGTCTCATTGATGTTACCACTATCCTGGGAGCTCAATGAGAGACTCTGAGTAGTGGCAGCTGAGCCTACATGAGTCCCCTACACACCGGTGGGAGTCACCTCGGTTAAGGGTTGCTGATGTGGACTAGAGATCAGAGGTTCCATTTGGCTCTGTTGATCTAAAGAGTGATGTGGTAAATCAACTTCATAGCTTTGAGGGAACATGAAATCCTCATCAGGTTGGATTAAAAGGCAGTGATGGATATGGAGGTTATATTTAATGACCCGGGACCTAGGTCAACATCTAATGGCTCTGAGCCAGTGATGTTGTTGTCCCTTTTTGGCTGCTCAGGAGAGTATTGCGACTCATCTTGAGGCTTGAGGTTTGGGTTATGGGCTCATCAAGTTAAGACTGAGGAGACTCAACACTGATATTGAGGTCAATGGGAGAGGAAAGTTGGACCTCTGGTTGAGTGGGAGCCATGTGTTCCACTCAAGCCTTTTTGGGTTGAACAAGTGATGCTTGTTCAATCAGAGTAGATTGTGCAAGGGTTCGTTTGGAACGTATCTGTTAAAGGTGTTTGATAGGGAGAGAAGCCTTTGGTATTAAAGTAGTGATGTCTGGTATGGGTTCACCACCTACTGGTTGAGTAGGGATATCACCAAGAGCCATTGGCTCAAGCATAAATAGAAGCAGTGGAGTAAATCTTCCAGTGAAGTTAGTAGATATCTTCTTCAACATTCGGAAGATACCCAGCCCCATTTGAGGAACCACTAGAATTTCTTTATATTGTAGTCTGTCTAGGTCCAATTCACAGTTGATGAAGTGTTGAATAAAGCAAGGATACATGTAGAATGTATTCTTAATGAGATTTCCCCTCAAATTATTCAAAACAAACCTAGAGTAGTTGAACCTCAGGCCTTTAACCAACCCATGAAGGATGATGTGTAGTAAATACTTCCAGTTGTAAGAGAAGTTGAATTTATACACAATGGACTTACTTACATCACCTCCATAGCCCATTATAGTGTAGGTGTCTTCCAAATCATGTCTTGGGAATTTAGTTGGAGCTCCAGCATCATGAAGTTCCAAGTGTTCCCTGATGGTGGTTTTATTCACCACTATCTCTTGTCCACAGACTCTCGACCTTATTACCCTTTCATTGTTGATGACTTCATTCTGCCCATTTGTCCAAAATTCGGACATATGATTAGAGTAGATGGTAGGGTTCATTGTGAGAGCGGGAAGGTATATGGACTGTGTAAAGAACTGAATGATTTGAGCAAAATCACTGTCCACAGATGAATCAAGGATAGCAATTTGGTTATGTTGAGGGTTTAGAGCCATTGTTTGAGAATTTTAGGAAGGAGAGAATTTGAGTTTGAAGATGATAGTAAAAACAATAAGTTAGGGCTTTTACAGTGGTGAAGAAAGTAGAAAAGTGAGTTGAAGACTTTTAAAAATGGGGTAGAAGATCAAATTGATAAGGTGAAATGACACTATGCAGCCTGATTTAACAGAGGCGGTAAGGATGTTTTATTAAAAATACTCTAACAATCTTCCATAAAATCTTACTTTTTGCAGAGTGGGCTCAAATGTTTCCGTTATAATTTTAAAGTATTCTTCCGACTATAAATGCTTCCGAGAGAACTTTTAGGTTTTTCTCTCCTGATTATCTTCCAAAGACAATTTTTTCTTCCGAAGTAAAATTTGTCATAAAGACTATTTTGCTTCCGAAGTAAGAAAAATGCTTCCGAGAGAAAAGGAAAGTATCCTTCAGAATGAAGTTGATTAATGATCAATTTGTCTTCCTAGGCTTAGACCTCTCCGGAAGATAATTGTGGATCAGAGGAATTTTCCCTCGAAAGAAGATTAAGAATTTCTTCAAAGTGTAAATTTCTCTTCGGGAGAGATTATACTTGAAAATTTGAAGAGATATCTTATGTAACAGTGCTTAGATTGTAAATAGGCAGATTAGACTTAACATATTATACAAAATAGATAGTCAATGTTTATCATCCCAATAGTCGTAATTAAATCCTTAAATCTTTGTTCATCAAAGGCTTTAGTGAACAAATCAGCATATTATTCATTTGAGTCAACTTTGACTAATTTGATAAGGTTTTTCTTATTAATATCCCTAATGAAATGATACATGACGTCGATATGCTTAGTCTTGGAGTGCTTGACTGGATTTTCAGTGATGGAGATAACACTCTTGTTGTCTATGTGAATGGGAGTCTCCATAAATTTGAAGCCATAGTCTAACATCTGATTTTGAATCCATAGTAATTGAGCACAACAGCTAGCAGCAACCATGTATTCAGCCTCAACAGTTGATGTAGAGACATATGAGTGCTTCTTACATTGCCAGGAGATGATCCTTCCACCAAGAAATTGACATTCTCCTGATGTGGATTTCTTGTTGATGTTACAGCCTCCATAATCACTGTCAGTGTAACCATAAAGGTTGAAGTCTTTATTCTTAGGATACCAAAGACCCAGTTTGGGAGCTCCTTTAAGATATCTAAGTATTATTTTGACAGCAATTAGGTGGGACACCATGGGAGCAACTTGATATCATGCACATAAACATGCAGCAAACATGATATCAGGTCTGCTTGCAGTGAGATATATTAGAGATCTAATAATAGCCCTGTACTGATGCTGGTCAGTATCCTCCCCCTCGGAGTCAGGACAAAGATTGTGATTTCTTTATATAGGTGTCTTGGATGGTTTACAATCCTTCATCTTAAATCATTCTAAAATGTCTTTGACATATTTAGATTGATTTATGAAGAAGTCATCTTCCATCTGTTTAACTTGAATCCTTAGGAAGAAATCCATCTTTCCCATGGAACTCATCTCGAATTTCTTTCTCACGATGCTTTCAAAGTCTTTGCATATTTGGTCATTTAAGGAACCAAATATGATGTCATCAATATAGACTTGGACAAGCAACATGTCCTTCCCTGATTTTCTTATGAACAATGTCTTGTCTATGGTGCCTCTGGTGTAGCCATTCTTGAGAAGAAATTGAGACAATGTCTCATACCACATCCTTGGTGCCTAATGCAGCCCATAGAGAGCTTTATCTAGTTTGCACATATAGTGGGGGTGATGTGGGTCTTCAAAACCAGATGGTTGACACACATAGACTTCTCTGTCGATGTTCCCATACAAGAATGCACATTTGACATCAAATAGATAAACTATAAAGTTCTTAGAAGCAGCAAAGGCAAGGAAGATTCTTATAGCCTCAAGTCTTGTAACAGGTGCAAAGATATCAGTGTAATCTATCCCTTCCTCTTGTGTGTATCCTTGAACCACAAGTCTAGCTTTATTATTGATAATCAAACCTTTATCATCTCTTCTGTTCCTGAACACCAACTTTATGCCAATGGGGACTTGACCAGGTGGTAGTGGACATAGATTCCACACCTTTTGCCTTTTGAATTGAAGCAATTCCTCTTGCATTTATTCAACCCAATTGTTGTCTCTGAGGGCTTCTTCCACCTTTTTGGGTTCTATTTGAGAGAGAAAGCATGAGTACAAGCAAACATTCCCATTATGAGTTTGTCTCCTAGTTCTCATACATTCTGAGACTTCCCTAATGATGTTTTCATCTAGATGAGTGTTATGAATCCTGATCCTGGGAATCACATCTAATTGCATAGATAGATCCATGTTTGAATGATTCATATCAGGATTACCAACATTGGTTCCAGCTGATGTCTCTCTTCATTCAATGAGGACTGATTGAATGAATGAGTGACATCATCAATGATGTTTTGCTGTAAGATGACATCATCAGTTGCCTGTTCCCTAGATAGCTATCTTCATCAGCTTGGTGTTGAGAAATGGAGTTATCATCTGATGAGGTTTGATGCCCATTTTGTTGACAACTGGTTAAAGCTCCATTGGTTCCTAAAATATTCAGACTTTCAGGACTTGCAGTGGTGGGAGCTTGTTCTTCATTTCTTCTTGGAGAGTATGGAATAGGTCTGGGCAACTCAAACAGTTGATCATCATCAGAGTCACTTTGAGTTCCTGTTCCAGCTGAAACATTCTCATAAGATCGTTTAGAATAGTTGGAAAACAATTATAAGTTGAAGATATATTTAGGGCCATTCCTCTTGACACAAGGAGTGTGCTCACTAACAACAATATTGGATGACTCCTCAAGCTGTTGGTTCTTAATATTGTATACTCTATAAGCTTTGGAGCTTGAAGAGTATCCAACAAAGATAGCATCATCTGACTTTTCAGCAAATTTTGTCAAATTGACATTTGTGTTAAGTATTGTGCATCTGCTGCCAAAGGACCTTAGAAAGGCAATGAATGGTTGCCTCTTGTTCCATAACACATAAGGGGTTTTTCCATAGGACTTAACAATAAGAACCCTGTTCTGCACATAGCGTGCAGTGCTGACTGCCTCTGCCTAGAAAGTTAGAGGTAGTTTTGAATCAGCCAACATGGTTCTTGTAGCCTCCATAAGTGTCATATTTCTCCTCTCAGCAACACCATTCTGTTGAGGAGTTCTAGGAGCACTATATTGTTTGGTAATCCCTTTTGAGTTACAGAATGAGTCAAGAACTTGATTCTTAAACTAAGTCAATTGGTCACTTCTGATTGTCTTTACCTTGTGATCAATTTGATTTTCTATCTTAAGAATAAACGATTTTAATGTTTCAGCAGTTTCATCCTTAGTTCTTAAGAAGAATACCCATGTAAATCTAGTAAAATCATCAACTATCATAAGGCAATATGATTTCCTTCCAACGCTCATTATACTTGTAGGACCAAATAGATTCATGTGCAATAAGTGTAATAGAGTAGTGATAGAGTTAACTTCTTTGGATTTGTGGGATGCCCTGTGTTGCTTTCCTTTCAGACAAGCAATACAGTTGTCCTTACAGAAAAACTCCTTTTTAGGCATACCATGTACCAAGTTATTCTTAGCCAATTTATTCATTGTGTTAAAGTTAACATGACATATTCTTTTGTGCCAAAGAGTTGACTCATCACTATTAGCTTTGGAAAGAAAGCATGACACTTGACCCAGTAGGGAAGCATTGTTCATATCCAGCTTGTACATATCCCCTTTTCTGGGAGATCTAAGAAGCACCAATTCCTTAGGAATTGTCATTCCGGGTTTGAGGATAATGCACTCATGTTCTGTAAAAAACATTTAATGTTTTTAACCATAGAACTGAGAAACACTTAGGAGGTTATGTTCAAGCTGTTTGACAAAGTGTACTTTGTCAATTGTTAACTTACCATTAGACACATTACCTCTACCAGAAATGTATCCTCCGGCTTCACCTTCAAACTGAACAGGACCTCCATCAAAATTTTGAAATTGTTAAAGGAGAATCTGTTCACTATCATGTGCCTGGAGCATCTACTATCCATAATCCACAATCCAAATGTTTCTATTTTTATCATATGGATGTCCCTGCACAAAAGGTGAAACAATTAGTTTTTATTGGAAACCCAAGCCTTGTTGGTCTTAGGTTCTTCCAATGATGATAATATTATTGAACCAAAGTGTAAGCATGGGGGTTCAATAATGGTTTCGGAAGAGGAGGTTTGGACTGCAACATCTTCTCTGATCTTCCATTCCATCCTTTGGTTGATCAATGAAGATAAGCTTGATAAAGCTTAGGCAGCAGAGCATTCTTCCGAAGCTTCTTTCTTTTCAGAAGAAGCTTTCATATCCTTCTCTTCCGAAGTAGTCTTCTTCTCGGAAGGTTTGAAAGGTGCTTTCTTGTTCTTCGGAACTTTCTTTGGTTTGTCTTCCAAAGCTATTTTCCTTTCGGAAGTAGATGTTTCTTCCAAAAGTAACTTAGCTTCGGAAGCTTGCTTCCCTTTCTTCAACATTTGAACCTCGTTGTGTGGTCCAAATATGAGGCCTTCCTTGGCTGCTCTTTTCTTAACCCTGTTTGCATAATGTGTGCTTGAAGAATTGTAGAAACAATCTTTAGTCATGTGATTATGCAGGCCACGTATTATGCACTCAGTGTTGGCTTTGGTGGGATATGCAGGTTATTGTTTATTGCTTTTCTTGTTCTCCTCAACAGCTTTCCCTTTCTGCTTCAGATCCTTCAGTTGGATAGGAGTACCAGTACTACACTCCTGTCCTGAATCTGAGCTTCCAGCCACTTGGAATCCAGCTAAAATGAAAACACACTTTTACCTTGGGTCAATTTTCATTTTGGACTCAACCACCTTCTTAGCAGTTCTTTTGGTTGCTTGAATCTTGTTCTTTCTTTATTTGGTGGTCAGAGATTTGTCTTCAGGTGAGGGGATAAGGTTTTCTACCTTGTCCTTTTCTATGGTGGTGGTGGTAACCATTGTTACATCACTCTTCTTCTCAAAGAGAGGTGGGTCAACAGTTGGAACCTCTTGATCATTAGTACCACGTCTTGGTTGTCTAATAGACATATAGAAGTATGGTGGAGCAGTTTCATTGGTTCCCAACCAACTCTTGTTTTGATAACATTTCTTTGAGTGAGAGGTTGATGCAAGAATGGTGTTGAAGTTATGCTCCTGGATAGCATACTTCTTTGCTTCAGCCTCGGCTATTACTAGCTGGGCTTGAGCCTCAGTCAACTTTGAAACTAAGTCTTTTATTTGGGCCCTGTAGTTGGAATGCTTATGTTTTAAAGTAGATGCAGTGTTTTCTAACTCTTCAATTTTTAGTTTATAGTCAGATTCTGCTCTTTTAAAATCAGCTTTTAGTATGTTTAAAGACTCAATATCAGACTTTAGTTTCAAGTTATAGTCCTAGAACAACTTAACCTTAGCTACACAGTCAGGAGTACAGAGATGTTCATATACATTGGTATGATCTGTGTCGGCTATGAGAGCTTGAGTAGGAGTGACATCTTGCACTATAAAGCTCTAGTCAACTTCTTAGGCAACAGTTGTGGTTTGCTCTGTTGGCTTGGTTGCAGCTTGTGTGGCAGCATGATGTTGGGAGGGTTGACCTGCTCTAAGATTGGATCTTAGAGCTTTACATTCCCTTGCAAAGTGACCAAGTTGGTTACAGTTGTAACACTTAGACTTTGCCTTGTCAAACCCAAATTTGTTGTTTGCTGGATTCTGAGGGAATTGCCTTCCAGTTCTCTTGTAGAACTTCTTTGCTCTGTAGGTAAGGAGAGCCATTTGCTGGATAATGTCCATGCATTCAACATCATCTGGGCTGAAACACTCCAGATCATCAGAACAAAACTGGAAATCACCAGAGTGTTCCTTTCCTGAGACAAAAGCACAATTTTCCTGAAAAGGACCTTGTTGAGCTTGCTGATACTTAGATGTCTCAGGGAAAGTGATGTAAGGCCCAAATAAGCATAATGGCTACTGGTTATAGGTTAGGTACATCTGGGGCTGTTGAGTTCTTGCACTTTCAGCAACAGAGCATTACTGACATGAGGGGTTGAGCTGCCATTCATCTGCGGCTTGTTTAGATTCTTCATATCCATACGGTACCCATCAAGGATTCCATATAGTTCGGTCATAGTTAGTGTTCCAAGGTTTTCAGATCTCCTGATAGAAAAACAATAAACAGTCCATTCACGATTAAGATCACTCATGAATTTTCTTACCATGTCTCTCTTTTCAAGAGTCACACTCATGGACTGCAGAGATGCTATCAGATCCATGTATCTGAAGTATTGTTGGCTCAAGATTTCACCATCAATGTAGGTGAAATTCTCGAACTGTTGCTTCAGAGCATCCTTCTTGGATTCTTTGGATTCTGATGAACCAGAGTACATCAATTTCAAAGCATCAAAGAGTTCCTTGCCTATTTTACAATTCTCAAAGCCTACCATAATGGAGTTTGGTATGGAAATGAGCAAAACAGTCATAACTTTGCAATCAATGTCCATCTTCTTGTAGTCTTCATCAGAGTAGTCTTCGACTTCCTTTTCAATCATGGCACCATTTCCAGTTGGTGAGGCCACTTTTGGTATGTATGGTCCATGAGTAACGGACTTCCACATACGGTAATCTTGATACTTGATGAAGCCTTCAATGCGTTGACACCAGCGCTTGAAGTTATAAGGAGTGATAATGGGAGCTTTGGTCATTGTTCCTATTTCTGGTTCAGCAAACCTCTGGTTAACGGCCATTTTGGTTAAGTGAGTGAGTTTGAAGAAACAAGGGTGATTTAGGATGGTTAGATCTCATAATCAAGAGCCTGAACGCTCTGATACCAATTACAAGATCCATATTAGTCTCTCAACACTTAGTGTTTCTCACAAACTCGATAAATATCACTCGTTTGATGAATGTAGAATCAAAAACTTAGTTGATAATAATATAATAAGTAAAGAACACAAGAAATGCTTTTCAAGATAATTGTATATATTATCTCTTAACTAAGTATTACAAGACTCATACAGAAGCATGGATACTAAGTTACAATGAGCGACTATATATACAACTATCTACAGCTTGTTATACGTAGATAACATGCTGGGACTTACTACTAAACAAATACTACATTGCTAGAGGTAAGGTATCTTAGATAAAGTATTATCTAAGATAAGGTAGTCATGACAGGTCTATGACTTACATTTTGGTCTCCTACTAAAGGTGGCGACTGTACCAACTAAGGAATGGTGAACAATGAACAAAAGTAAGGTCAACCACATGAACATGGAAAGCATCTTGCAGTGAATCAGAGTAGGCAGCAAGTGTCAGTCGGACTATACTTTGTCCACGGGTTCATACTGTGATTCTTGCGAAGGAAAATGGCTTTGGAAGAATGAGTTCTTCCTAACCATTTAAACTTCGGAAGACACTGCTTCTTCCGAGGCTTTGTCTTCGGAAGACTTTGTCTTCGGAAGACTTTGTCTTCTAAGTGTTTTCTTCGGAAGGAGATCTTCTAAGTCTCGGAAGACTGAGTTCATCCTTCAGAAGTTCTTCGGAAGATCATCTTGTAGGCTTCGGAAGTTACAGCATTGCCTTCGGAAGACTTTTCTTAGTTGTACAGATTTCTTCTAAGTGTTGTTTTGGTTGCACCAACCTCAATAGATCCAACAATAATGAAGCTTTTGGACTGAAATCGAAACACTTTATGAAACTTTTGAAAGTAAATTATGTTTCTAATCTTTTGGAGAAAAATAGTTACTTTTGTCAAACATTAGGGAGTAAAATAGAAATTAACTCTTTTATTTAATTTGGTGTTTGGGTCTTACTTGTCATTTAGAACATTTTTAAAGGCGAAGGATCACTGGGACCGAGGGCCCTCGTTAGTAGTGTTAAATTTTAGTCCGGTAATGTAAATTTTTATATAAATATCGAGTTCGCCCCCTAAAAAAATTAATTTCACCCCGCCCCCTAAAAAATTAATTTTTATATAAAATTAATTTTTATAGAAAATGTTCATGCTCCGCAACTAAACATTTTGTCTCTTAGTCATAACATTCTTATTTCAATGAGTTAGTTAGCTTGTGGGTTAAGCTTTAGTAGTATATATTTAAGTGCTAGCCTTTTATGTTTCAATTGTAACTACAATTTCTCTATTCTTGTCACACCCCAACCTTGATGGCGGAATCGTCGAAATGTGAGGGCTAAGATTGTTCACAGCCATATAATGCTATCTTTAAGTGTAAATATTATTATCATAAGTTTCAAATGTAAATACAACCATAAGTCTCAACATGAAATAAGTCAAAACATAAAACAAAAATAATCGAAAGCCCTTTATTCATTATTCTAGATCCAAATCCTAGATTTATGCAACTTCAAATGGTGACTTCAAACATGCGCGTTTCCTGAAACATGTTAAAAATAAAAGGTCAACTATAAAGTTGGTGAGTTTCCAAGGGTTTCATATACATAATATATCAAAGGTTACAAATAGCAATTCATGTCATAGGTTATGAGTTAAGCAAGTTTATAGAACACATATAGCTACAATCAAACCTCGACTTAGTTATAAGTTTATATGATTGGCTAAGTGTACTTAGTTCCCATGATGAACAAGTCATACGTCATCAGGAGCCGGTAATACATCGGCTTTAACACCAAATAGGCTTGTCAGGCCCAAAGATCTAAGACGTCGTCAGGCTAGCAATAGTTAATGATTGTAAACAAAATATGTGTCTCATATAAGACTTATAATAACAGAAATAACCATGACAAATAAAAGTATGAATTGCAAGTGCTTTACGAGATTTAAACGTTTGCAAATATTTGTTGATAAGATTAACATGTTTCACCTCAAAATAGTGTGAAATAATGTAAAAATGGGCAAGAAAACTCACATGGCAAAATAAGTATAAGAATGATGATTATTAAGAAATAATAATAAATGTTCCAACACAAACCTTCACAATGTACCTAAGAATACATATATTTATAAGATTTAAGTCCAATGATAAGTTTAATATTTTAATGAGGACTAGGGTTTTTTAGTGGTATTTGGGGTTTTATTAATTAAACTAAATAAAATGTGATAATTAATTATATTTTTAATTTAATGAAAATATACTAGTTGAGCCTTCTATTATAAAGAATGCATAAAAATATTATTTGTAATATTTTTTTTTTAATTTTTAACAAACCCATAATTTAAACAATAGTATATATAGATAGGTTTAGGGTTTTAAATCACTATCTAGAGTCTATTTTATAAAAATTATAAACTAAATATAATTCTTGTTTTATAGAATATTTAAATTATTCAAGAAATAAATTAATAGGAATTGGTAAAATGATTTTCAAAAACACACAAGTTTATAAAATTATTTAAAAAATTTCAGAATCCTTTAATATATTTTAAAAACTTGAATAAAAACAAAAGAATTGATTGAGGGTCACCGGGTTCGAACCCGGTACCTCAAGTCCACACTGCACGCACATTACCAGTAAACCAAAGGCCTTAGCCGTGGTTTATCTCCGTTTTAATTTCTTAAAAACATAACTCAAGCAAAAACCCCCAAATCCTATGAACCCTAATTCGACAAATCCTAAAATTGAACCTCAATTCGATGTTAGTAACCAAATTAACCATTGGGCTTTTGTTCCCCATGTAATTTCGAGCAGGCATATGCGTTTATTTACCCGGATTCTTTTTATATCGACGATAAAGATGACAGAAACTGTCGCGGCTATACAAGAATCGATTCAAGTGGCAAACGTTGATGAAACGCAAATTCGTTATATAGAAAGCTTCCTAAGGACTTGGTGGATGAAAACCCTCTGTCAATTGAAGTTAAGAGAGCTCGGAATAGGGTCTTCAAATGA
>BJCN01336556.1:0-10962 GCA_018326445.1 Flaveria brownii
ACTCCTTATAAAATCTTTTTCAAACATAAACCCAAAGTCAAATATTTCAAAACTTTTGGATGTTGTTGTACTTTGTTAAACATGTCTGATTCTAAATCCAAATTTGATGAAAAATCTAATGAATATTATTTTGTTGGTTATTCAGCCAACATAGTAGCATATCGAGTTTATAATAAATTATCTAAACAAATAATTGAGTCATTTGATATTGATTGGAATGAATCTAATAAAACAAATGTAGGTTATACTCCTTCTTGCGTATATGATTATGCTTCATTATTTGAAACATTTAATCAATCGTTTGTAGTTACCACAACTAATCTACCTTTGACATCCTCAATTCCAGATATTTTTGCTAATAATATTGGATCTATTCCTTCTCAAGCTACAGGAATACCTTCAGATATACCTTCTTCTTCAACTAGTTCAGCTGCTCCATAGGTTTTTGAATCTAACATGTCTCGTTTTGATCTTGTGGTTGAGCAAGCTCCACCTGATTTTGATCAGAGTTCTTCTTCTACTCAAGTTTATCCAATTAATATCATTCAAGTTCCCTTTGATGATTTATCTATTGATAATGATAATCATCAAGAGGAAGATGTTGTTTATCAACCTGAAGGAGGGAACACTGTTGAAGAACAACTGGGTCATATGTCTAATCTAGATGAAGTTATCTCTGAAGATGCTATTCCACAGGTAAGAATTCATAAAGACCATCCAACTGAAGCAATCATTGGTCGGTTATCACAGGGAGTCCGAACTCGAAGCCAATATGGAGCAATAAATACATGCGTATACTCATGTTTCATTTATCAAATTGTGTCGAAGAACTTTGAGATGGCACTGAAAGAAAACAGTTGGGTAGAGGCTATGCAAGATGAGTTGATGCAAGTCAAAAATCTAAATGTATGGCATATGTATGAACTACCAAAGGGTAAGTTACTAAATTGAACAAAATGGATATTCAAAAACAAAATGGATGATAAAGATGTGATTATAAGCAACAAGGCCAGAGTTGTTATTCAAGGATTCTATCAAATTGAAGGACTTGGTTATGAAGAAATATACGCTCCTGTTACAAGACTAGAAGCTAAACGCATCTTTCTGGCATATGATTCATACAAGAACTTCACAGTATATCAGATGGATGTCAAAACTGCATTCTTGCATGATGAAATGAAAGAGGAAACCTCTGTTTATCAACCATGTGGTTTTGAAGATCCACATCATCCTGAATATGTGTACAAGTTAGACAAAGAACTTTATGGCTTACATCAGGCACCACGTGCTTGGTATGCTACTCTAATTGAACATTTTCTTGTAAATGGTTATACAATGGGTGCTATTGATCAAACTTTATTCTTAAGGAAGACCAGTGAAGATCTTATTCTGGTTCAAGTTTATGTCGACGATATTAATTTTGGATCAACCAATGATGATTTGTTCAAGGAATTTGAAGTTATGTTGAAGAAGAAATTTGAGGTGAGTTCTCTTGGAGAAATGGCATTTTTCTTGGGCATCCAAGTTAAACAAGATGATAAGAGAATATTGATACATTAAGAAAAGTATATTCACAGTATCCTAGACAAATACAAGTTTCAAGACTCCAAAATAGTTCCTAATCCTATGTCTTCTCGTCCTACTTTAACTCCAGATCTCATGGTAGAAGACGTTGATCAACACATGTATCAATCAATGATTGGATCTCTGATGTATCTTACTCCAAGAAGACCAGACCTAATGTTTCCTCTTTGTCAGTGTGCACGTTATCAAAGTAATCTGAAGGAATCTCACATGAAAGTTGTCAAGAGTATTTTTAAGTTTCTCAAGGGTCAACCAACACTCGACCTTTGGTATCCAAAAATTCTGATTTTAATTTATTTGCTTATACTGACAGTGATTATGCAAGATATAACTTGGACATGAAATCAACAACTGGTGGATGTTAATTTCTTGGCAATAGGTTGTGATAGGTTCAAAATGGATCGATTCTGTGTTATGATTAAGCAATCAACAATTAAAAGAACAAAGTAATCAACAATTACAAAGATTCAAATTAGTTTCTATTGATTAGATGCAAGGATTACAGTGTACAGTTGAGAGAAATGTTTTAAAACGTCTAACTACACAATACACTTAATCCTATTTATACTAAACAAAGAAACTAAAGGTACATACATTACACAATAAGTCCCTATACTATTGCAAAAGTAAAATACAATGCAAAAGTATAATACAAAGACAAAAATAAAGACAACATGTTAAATTTTTAAGAAGTGCTAACAATACTCCCCCTAAGATTTACATGGTCTTTAGTCTTCAGTTATCTTTAGTCTTCATTCTCTTGATCTTCCTCAGCTTCAATCTTCTATCTTCTATCTTCTCTTTATATGCAATCTTCTTTCTTCATGTGCATCCATCTTCAATCTTTAAAGTAATCTTCAATCTTCAATATTCAAACATCAAATAAATCTTCAGGTTCTTCTTTGATTTTGAACATTGGCTTCTTCTTGAATAATTCTTGTTCCTTTAAGGCATTGGCTATTGCAGACTTGAACTTGCTAGCAAGAATGCCTTGTTTTGGTCTTGATTCATTCATTTTAATCTCCATCTGACTCATCCAGTCCAAGGTGTCTTTTGATAGTCCAGTAATATCAATATTGGCGTATAACTCAATGGGTTTTGAACTCTCCTTTGAGTATACCTCCAATACACCTTTTCTTGAGATTCTAATGAACTCTATATCTTTGATGTCCTTCTTCATGATGTTTGCATAAGCAAGAGCTTTTCTCAGAGAAATTCTTTCCATTACTGCGTTCATCATATTAGTGATGGAAAGAAAATACTTCTTGTCTTGTTTAGCAACTTCCGGAGAGACTTTTTCAATCTTTTGAACTGAGAGGAATGAAATATAACTCGTATGTAGCAATTTAAGCTCAAATCCACCAAAGAGTGTGATCATGTCCTCATCCCATTTTTCAAGATTCTGGACCAACTTAAGCTCAAATGTTTCCATGTTATAAAACCATCTAAGAATTGGTTTGTACTTTTGGGTACCATCAATCACCTTTAATCCGGGTGTTGTAACTTTTTAAAAGTATTGATCACAAAATTCAACCAAGAAATGCTCTTCTTCAGATTATAAACCATTTATCTTTTTATTCTTCTTTAATATAGCAAAGTACTCCTTGTCTTCTTGATCACATCTTGTTTGAAGGAAAGTACTTGCTCTCGATATACCTCTTCTTAAAAGTTCAACAAACATATCACCTCTTTTAGATCAAGACAGATTGCTAAATGGTAGTTTGTTCAACTCTTTCAGATCTTGCACTGGAAGCTTGATGATACTAGAGTAAAAATGACAAACATCACATACAACATTTACTATCCTTATCAATAAGGCATCACAAACCTCATCATACTTCCATGCTATAATCTTCACTTGGTTAATAAAATCTAGAGCAATCATTGCATTCATAAGTTTAGCAACTGATTATCCTTTTTCCAAAACATTCCTAACCAAATCACCAGTAGATCTAGCACTATCAAATAATTGTTTCTATTCAGGAGAAGCTTTATAAGCTTGTTTCTCCGAACCAGAAAACATCTTTATCAGCTCTCTTCTACTTTCATGAGCACTAGTCTTTTGAGCCACTTGCTTGATCTCTTGAGGCTTTAGTATCCTCGTTCTTTTTCTAATATCTAAGTATTAAGGATTGTTAGTGTCAAGTATGATCATTTTGTTCGACTGCTTTTCAGTTTCCTGAAAGCTCTAGACAATGTCCTCACAAACACAGATTGAAGTCTTTTTAGTCTTTTCCAAGGATAATTTCATGCCTGCAACCATGATTTTAAAGCTGGTATACTCATTTCTTCAGGATCAGGGTGACGCAGCTCAAATCTAGGCACTTCTTCAATGTTTATACTTTCTTGTGCTCTATTCCACTCACCATGTTATACAACTATCTCATTCGGATCGATTGGAGCTACTAACTCAACCGTAATACATTTCTCATATTCATCATTAATCTGAGAAACAGTCAGTCCATCCAAAAATACACGATTATAATTCATCCCAACAAGATATTTATATCTATCTTCAAAGTCTAAAGGTATTTCACCCAGCTCTTGAATTGGTTCGAGTGGTGAGAATGTTGTTTCAAAGTGTGCTTCAGCAATATCCTCATCTTCTAGCACTTCATCGTACCAATCATCACTGTACTCCTCTTCTATATCTTCTAGAGCACCAATTTTTTCTTGAGTAGTTTGCTCTTGTTTTTCATGCACTTCTTCCTCACGAACTTCTTCTATTCTTTGCACTTTTGTAGAAGATTTAGGTAAAACAGGATCCTCTGTATCATCAATTTTTGTCTTCCCTTTATCCATCTCAGTAAGCCTTTCAACATCAATAGGAGTCATCTCAGATACAATCACAATATCTGGAGAGTTAGGCTTTTAAGACTCCTTTAACTTGTTTAGCTCATCTTTCAACATTTCATTCTCTTCAATTAATTTTATGAATTTCTCTTCCAGAAGATCATAGTCACTGATCATAACTTCAAAATTCTTTATTACATCTTCTTTGTCTTTTGCAAAAACAACAAGTTTTTCATCCTTACTTTGACTATCCACTTTTAGCTTTTCATTCTCTTCTTTCAACATAATCATTTCCTTTTCAAGAGACATGTTTATCTCCTTCAGTTTTTCATTTTCAACTTTCAATATATCTATAATTCTTTTTTGAGCAATGTTTTCTTCTTTCAATTTTTCGAGCTCATCAACATTTAAAATGTCATCAGTCTGCACATACACATTTTGTGTTGTAATGACTGGCATGTCTTTAGATTCTCCATGTGATGTGCCTTGAATGACAGGCTCAGAAAGTATGGCTTCCATAAAATCAAAATCAAAGGTTTGATTTTGTTCATCTTCTTCATGCACAGTAGCTTCATCTTGCAAATTAATATCAGCTTCATCATCTTGAGCTTCATTTAAAGTTTCATCATGAATAACATCATCATATGTTCCTTCATCCATATCATAAGTCTCATCAGCATGATCAGAAGTAGTCCTTTCACTACTAACTGATTGATGTGCTTCGGTTGCACCATCAGCACCATCATCATCATCATCATCACTATCATGACCAACAACTGATGAGCTTTCAGTAGCTTCATCATCATCTTCTTCATCATTTTCATCATCCTCATCATCATCAATCCTATCAACAGCATCCTCAATATGATCATTTGGATCTATTGGCTCATCTTTAGTTAAATGGAAGTGTTGTTGATTGATATCCACCTCATCCATTGCTACATTTCTCATGGAGTCAAAAAGAGGAAGGTTTGGAGCACCTGTGATAACTGCCAATCTTTTGAAAACAACTTCAGACATATGCTCCAGCTGCAGTTTATCACCTTTAACTCCATCAACATATAAATCAGGATGATCTTCATTAATAAGCATCTGAAGAAACCTTGGATACATCAAGTATTTGTTTCTCATTCCTCTCTTTAAATTGAAGATAAATCCATTCATTATCCACTTAGCCATATTAAATCTTCTATTGGTGGCTAAGGCTATACTGGGGGATGCAATGTCCACTAGGAATGAATCGCATCCAGCACGTCGTTTGGACATGCATTGTTGAAAGATATAGCAGAGTAGTTTCCAGTGGTTATACACCCTAGCCATGAAAATTTGCTTCTTGGGAAAATGGTAAGGGTGAACCATGTGCATAAATACTTCCCTACATTCATTGAATGTATAGTCTAATAAAGCTTGAGGATCATTTTCCCCCAGTCTGAGAGCTATTCTTATTGCTTGCTCAGAGACTTCAAGCATCCTTTCATTAGTAATGAATGCTCTTACAACTTTATTTCCATCATCATCTTTTTCAACCTCTGCTGTTCTTCAAAATCTTTTGATAAGTCTTGTATTGATCACAGGCCTGGCACACATGGCATATACATATTTAGTCCTTAGCAAAAATCTAATAATTTCCTCATAACCAGTTGCCTCTCTATTTTCTTCATCCAAGAAAGCAGCTACATTGTGCTTTGGTTCAAATTTTAGTTCAACCTTCTGCACAAACAAACACACAAACTTTAGATATTTTGATTTATTTGAAATGATTTGATTGTATTAAACTTTGAATTAATATTAAGGAATTATTATGTCTTAAAACACTTAGTTTTTATTTAACATCAAGTTGTACTTAATCATTTCCAAATCATATTAAATACAATTTGTTGTATCGTTGTTTTAAAACAAATTAATTCACATATCATTGATCAAAGTTATTTCTCAATTAAGTTCTTATGAATTATTTAATTAATTTTTATTAAAAAAATATTTTCAAATTTTTTGGACTGTTCATCTTCTTCATTCGACTGATGAAGAACAACATGAACCCAATGTTCATGAAACAACAGTTCTATGTATCAAAATGATCAAAATTCAGTGTATATCTACAATATTTGATCAATTTAAGTTCTTAGATTCATTTTGATTCATCAATTTCAAGTTTTTCAAGTTTTAGGGTTCCAAACGTCTAAACAGACTAGAAACGTCTGAACGATTTTGAATATGAAATGAAATGATTTAATCAGTGAACTTACATTCTTAAATCACATGTACACACTTTCGAATACGAATTTTCAGAAACAAATGACAATTTGAGTGAAATGGGTGAAAAGGGAGTCGACTGAGTTTAAGGGTCTGAGGTTGTGAATGAGTGAAAAAAAGGAGAAGTGTTCTATATATACTAAGTGTAAAATTCTAGACGCATGAGTACTGTATGGGCGTTTGTGTACTGTTCAGCCACATGTATCTATATGAAACGTCCAACACTTGGTCAATTTTACACCTAAACCGTCTAGTACTTTGTAGACGCATGGGAATGTTGAACCGTCTAACACTTCACCAAATTTACCAAATTTCTCAGACGCTTGACAACTGTTCAGGCGCATGGGACTATGAGAATCGCCTAAACAATTGTAAAAATTCTGAAATCTCATCATACACCTAAATGGAGTTATGGTCACTGTTTAGACGCATGAGGTTCAATACACTTATATTTTTCACATCTTTCACCTGAACACTGTTTAAACTTATTAGCACTGTTCACGTACGAATATTCAAACAGTTTTCAAAATTTTGAATTTTTCCCATAATTTATATTTTTGACCCTCAATTTTCACTTTTGACATTTTAACCCCTTTTATTTTAATTTAAAATTTCAAAATTAATTGTCCCTTCATTTTAGTCTCAAAAATTAACGATTTGTCTTGGTTTCAATATTTGTAAGAAGCTTTTCCACTTGCAAATTTATAGGTTCATATTATCATTATTAAAATATTATCAAACACACACATACTTTGAACCTATAGCACCATCGTTTCCATTCAACATTTTAAATTTGATTTTTGAGAAAACTCTTACATTTATTACTCCCCCTAAACTTTTAAGTTTTATAATCTTAGAAGTTTCCCAAGGTAACTCAATAAAATCAAACTTATCATTGTTAAATTGCCTTCACACAAAAAACATGCACAAAATCAAAATTTAAGAAGAATCAAAATTTAATATTTACAATAGAATCATTGTCTGGAGTGAGATCATATCAGTTAAGATCATCACATGAAAATAAAATAAATTATGAATAGTCATAGACAATGAATAATTCCTGATCAAGTGTGTTCCAGGTCAGTGATTTCACAGCAAAGGAGACACAAGATCTAAGGACAGAAAAATGAGTATTTTTAACAAAAGGATCAGCTCACTTACTTTTTCAATTCTTGTATTGATTAAGGTAGAGTTAGATATGACATGATGTGACTCATACAAAGACTTACAGAGATCAACTATCATCAAGACATGCAAGTAAGCACACAATCTCAACTTATTACCTGACAAATATGCATAACAGAGTTCATGTTACTTATTTAACAGAGAATGATCATAGATAACCATTTGATCAACTCTAACCATCCATTTGAATAGGTTGTGCATATTGGCATCTTTTGCATCAAAGGAGAATATCCAGGTCTGTAATCACTTACAACAGAAGATATCTCATCACTTCAGGTCTATGATGACTCATAACAAAGAAGTGAGATGATGCTTGTAACAGATCTCATGATTAGTCACATCACCATCAGGTGTGAGTGTTGTAACTTAACAAGCAATCAATCTTGTAAGCTAATACAACTCAAAAGTACTCAGATGAACACACATACAAGCATAGATCATTTAGTTTAATCACAAGAATTTACTTTTTCAGTATAATAGAATGATATTGTCCACACATCATATATGATCATGTCAGACTTTATTAGCAAGTGAAGTATGCAACTGATCTCACTAATGTACTATCATTTCTCACATGTTGAAAAAACAGATTCATTCCTAAAAATGAATTAACAAATGAAGAAAGACTTTATTTTTGGAGTTTTTGTTTTATATTTTTATCTTTAATTTTTTAAGTTTTCTACTTTTGTATTTGGTTTTTCTATAAAGGAAAACACAAACACACAAACTACAATCAGGCAATAACTTTGACAGGTTCACTTATGATGACCTTTTGGTTTAGGGAGGGTTCTGATCATAATTAAATTCAAAGAATTAAAATAAGAACTTAGAAACCAGGTTTACATATGGTTACTAAGACTAATTGATGCCACTAAGTACTCAAATTGTCCTGGTAGGAAGCCTTTAGTAAATAGATCTGCCAACTGTTTTTCAGTTGCAATTTGAATCAAAATGATTAAACCTTTTTCAGAGTTATCTCTGAGAAAATGATATCAAATCTTGATATGTTTTGTTTTTCAATGTTTAACTGGATTAGCTGTAATGAACATAGCAGCAGTGTTATTAATGAGAATGGGTGTTTTAAGAAAATTGAACCCATAATCCAGCAGTTGGTTTTATAACCAAAGGTTTTGAGAACATCCTGCTGATGCAGCTATGTACCCAGCTTCTGCAGTTGAAACATAGACATTCTTTTATTTCTTGCATTGCCACGAGACTAATCGATGACCAAGAAACTGACAACCACCCGTTGTAGATTTTCGATCTTGGCAGCATCCACCATAATCACTATCTGTATATCCATGTAGCTCAAAGTTACCTTCGTAAGGATACCATAGCCCAAGAGCCGGTTTACCTTTGAGATACCTGAATATCCTCTTGACAGCAATTAAGTGGGATTCTTTTGGGTCTGGTTGATACCTGGCACAGACACAAACATCATACATTAGGTCTGGTCTAGATGTAGTAAGATACATCAAAGAACCAATCATAGATCTGTATAAAGTTTGGTCAACTGATTTTCCATTGGGATCAGGCTCAATCTTGGTGTTTAAGTCAGCTGGAGTTCCTATGGGCTGACAATCTTGCAGTTTGAATTTCTTGAAGAGTTTGTCAACAAACTTCTTTTGATTGATGAATATACCATCTGCAGATTGTTGAACTTGCAGTCCAAGGAAGAAATTGATTTATCCAATAGAAGTCATCTGAAAACGAGACTTCATGATTTCTTCAAATTCATTGCACAGTTTTGGACTAGTAGAACCAAATATGATATCATCAACATACACTTGTACACATAAGAGATCATCATTATCCTTCTTTATGAATAAAGTTGGATTGATTTTCCCTCTTATCTATCTATGTTGAATCAAGTGTTGTGACAATGTCTCATACCAGATTCTAGGTGCTTGATGGAGTCCATACAGAGCTTTGCTAAGCTTGTACACCCGATGTGGAAATTTTGCATCCTCAAAGCCCGGAGGTTGCTTCATGTACACATCATCAGTGATTGGACCATACAAGAATGCACCTTTGACATCTATTTGATACACCTTGAATTGTATGAATGATGCCTAAGCCAGAAAGACACGAATGGATTTGAGTCATGCAACTACAGCAAATACTTCATCATAGTCAATTCCTTTTTCTTGTGTGTATCCTTGTGCAACTAGTCTCACCTTGTTTCTTATGACTATCCCTCGATCATCAATTTTATTTCTAAACAACCATTTGCTCCTATAGCATTTTCTCCTTTAGGTAATTCCACCAAATTCCACACTTCCTGTTTGCGGAATTGAATTAATTCTTCTTGCAAGGCTTCAATCCAACCATTGTCCGTTAATGCTTCGGTAACGTTTTTAGGAACAATTTGAGAAAGAAAACAAGAGTATATGCACAGGTTTGCTTGTTCTGATTTACTCCTTGTTGTACTCTCATTCAATGGACCAATAATCTGTGATGTTGGATGGTTCTTGTGAATACGAGATGTTGGAATCTCATCACCTTGAATATTAATATCCAGATTTGTTTGATTCAAGTTGGAGAGCTGATGCAGTAGGTTAGAAGAATGTGGATTGAAGTTTGGAACTTGATTCGGTGAGTTGATAAAGTAATTAAAGTTACCAGTATCAACTACATCACCAAAAATCATTACCATCATTAGGAAGTTGTTGAGAATCAACAGAGTTTTCAGGAACTTGTTGTTGCTCAGGAATTTGTTGATCATTATTCTCTGAATTGAAGATGGGATCTCTCACAAATGAGAAAATGGATAGTTTGGGCTTGAATCATCCATATCATCAGAGTCTGATTCGTCACTAAAGGATCCAAGATCTCCTACCTGTTTCGTGTTGACAGAAGAAGATTCAAACAAATTAGAATTGAATGAGTTTGATAATGAGTCTAAATCAAATAACTATGCTAGACCATTTGCAACTGATGGAAAAGAATTTTCAAGGAATTTAACATTGAACGTTTCAATGATAACATTCGTCTTAGAGTTATAAAGTCTATAAGCTTTAGAAGTTGACGAATATCCAAGAAAAAAACCATCATAAGATTTTGCATCAAATTTGCCTAGCTGATAATTCAAATTTAGAATCAAAACAGGAAAACCAAAAGATTTAAGAAAATTTATATTTGATTTCC
>BJCN01336563.1:429-15632 GCA_018326445.1 Flaveria brownii
GCTACCATGCGCCTAAATAGTGGCCCATGCTCCAAACGGTCAAAATTGCTTAAGTGTCCCCCATGCGCCCAAACCCCATGCGCCCAAACAATACCCATGCACCTAGGAACTCATGTGCCTGCATAGTGCCCATGCGCCTAGAATTGGCCCAGAATGACTAAGTGTGGGGCCATGCGCCCCAATAGTGCCCATGCGCCCTGATAGTGCCCATGCGCCCAGAACCTTCCCATGCGCCTAAGTGTTCCCATGGGTCCAGAAGGCCATGCGCCTACATAGTACCCATGCGCCTGCATAGTGCTCATGCGCCTAAGACTTAGAAATATTTTTCTGAATTTTTAGGGATGAAAATGCATACTAAATATAAGATTTAAATGAACAAGATTCTAAGAGGTTTTAACAGGAAGATCGATTTTTCTATAATAAAAATGTGCAATACAAATGTGTTAAAATAAAAATTTTTCACGCTGACCTGGCAGCCTGACGCCAGCCAGGGGCGTTGCCCCTTGGACCCCACTTGGGGCTGCTGCCCCTAGGACCCCGTTGTCAGGGGCTGCAGCCCCCTAACCCCCGCTGATCCGCAGAGGGTCGGTAATGTTCTATGATGACTTGTACTTGCTGTGCATGTGCTTGTGTATGTGAATGGATGATGCATGATGTATGTTATGTATGATTATGTGTGACAATGATGTGCTTATGTATGACATCTTTCCTTATGTTCCTTATTGTTTATTATTCCATGACCCACGTATTGTGAGTATGAAATGAACATGAAGTATTATGTAACGTAGAGCGGAACTTAATGTTAATGATATGTGGAACATAAAGAAAGAATGAATGACTGCATTAATGAACGAACAGATGTAAGAAAAGTCTTGCAAGCAATGTATGGAGGTTCACACCCAATGAAGGGTGTTAGCTCAACTGTGTGTGGGTTAGCTACCCTGATAGGATGCACACTGGGGTCTAATCCTTGTGATTGCCCATACGTATGGGATCTTGCCACTTACCCCGGTACTGTGGTCAGGCCACCGGGCACAATGTATGGGAGTCTAATTATAGACTTCGGCCTAGTACCCGCTTTAGGCATGACGATGGGGTATAGCACACGTAATTGATCCGAATGAATCTACCCCGGTACTGTGGTCGGACCACTTAGCACAATGTATGGGAGTCTATTTATAGACTTTGGCCCAGTACTCGCTTTATGGATGACAGTGGGGTATAGCCCGTGGCATTGGCCCTGAACGTAAGGAAAATAAAGATGAATGTACATGAAGTACGGTAAGGAAGGTAACGAACGATAACGATGACGTACATTGATTAATGAACGTATGTTAACAAACGAATGATAACGTACATTGAATGAAGGATAATGAATGATAATGGAAGATAACAATGATATTATCTATTTGTACGTATGATGCATGATCGCATATGAAAGTAAAGAAAGGTTTTAACGAAAGTAAAGTATGTTATTTTTTTTATAAAACTAGGACTCACTCAACAAAGCTGACTTTTATGTATTTTCCAGTTGGCAGGTGATTGTTAGTGAGGATGGCACGAGACAGCTACTTGGCATTTTTGGGATGGCATCCATTTGTATATCAATGATGTTTTTGTGATGTATGATATTTTGTAACAGTTAACTACATTTTATTATTTTGCAAAAGCTTTCATTAATATATGAAATTGTTTTAATTAATTTCCGCTGCGATGTTTTAAATAAATGTATGGTTTATGTGTGATGAATGACCAACTGTGAGGCGCCCGGGAACAGGGCCCTACACAACTGTTGCAGATCTGAAAAACCTTGTTACTGTTATAGTTCATAGAAGCATAAAATATACCTGATACATGGACTGTTTGAACTGTTGGACATAAAATCAACATAAACCATATTCAAACCCTCTAAAATCTATTTATTAAACATGGATTCTATTAACTTTGCTGAACTTGGTCATGCTTCTAAACCACCAATGCTTAAACACAAATCTGTGTTTAAGAAATGGAAAGTCAAGTTTAGGTACTATATTACAGGTTTAGATCCAGATTACTGGATATCTATATGCAAGGGCCCTTCTATTCCAGTTTCATTGACTGCTGATCAAGCTGCACAATACAAGATAGTCAGAATTCCCATTGAGGATCCAAATCTTAATCTTGATGATGATGAATATAAGATGATTAAGATTGACCTTAAAGCCCACTCCATTCTGACTCAGGCTTTAAATATGGATGTCCTCAAAAGATTAGAAAAATATGGCAAAGTAAAAGGAGTATAGGAGGCGCTGCAGATCATGTGTAAAGGTAGCAGAGAGGTGACTGAGATTAACAAAGACAAACTGGTTAATCAATATGAAACCTTCCATCACACTAAGGGAGAATTTATTTCTAAACAACTTCATTGAATTGTCCAATTGGTAAATGACTTGGAGATAATGGGAGTCACATACAAGGAAAAAGAAATGAACAAGAAAATGTTGCATAGTCCGCCAGAAAGTTGGAAGCCAAATGTGACCATGCTGAAAAACACACTTGACTGATAGATCATAAGCTTGGATATTATGATAGCAAAAATTGAAGCTCTTGAGTTGCATAAAAGAAGCAGAAACCTGAGTGGACCTCCAATTATTGAGGCATACAAATTTCCCACAGAAACTCATTGCGTAGAAAATACTTTTATAACTGAAGAAAATAATTTTCTGTCCTCCATAGATCAATCCAGAATTAGTGGATTCATTGCATCATCTCTACAACTCAAGCAATCATCACCCAATCCATCCACTTCCACACCCACTAGCATGCCAGTTGATCAAAAATCTAAAGAACAAAAGGCTACTTACAATGCCTTTGTTGCTAGCGTTGAAGCATACTTAGGATGAAGACTTACTTCAGCACACTGGATACAATAAGATCTGGAAGAAATGGACCCAGACAATGTTAAAGAAACAGATTTGCAATGGAAAATGGCCACGATTGCTACGAGAGCAAAGAAATTATTTAGAAAGGGAAACAAGCTAAGCTTGAATGAAAACACAAAGCTTGGATATGACAAGTCTAAGGTGAAGTGTTTCAACTGTGGTATGACTGGTCACTTCTCAAGGGAATGCAATGCACCCCGCAGAAGCAACAACAACTATCAGCGAAATACTCACAGTCAACCATCATCACAAGCAACTTCAGTTCAACAATCAAGTCATCAAAATCAATTTCAGCATTAGCATCATCATCAACAATCTCACCAAAATCAGCATCAACTGACTCAGCAAGCCTATGCGAACAGCCAGTCAACCTCAAATGCACTTGTCATCAGATAAGACGGAGTCTGTGGTTGGAGCCTGTAGGTAGAGTAAGTCAAACCTTAATTTCAAAATCATGCACTTATAGCTCATATGAATGATGGTCCAACTCCCATGCTATCTGAGGTAAAATCAAATCTCTATAGTGAACAATGCATTAATGAATTACAAGGATACATAGAACATAATCACAAACTGGCTGCTAAAATCAAAGAAGAAAAGGTAAAATCTAAAATGTTAAGACATGAAATGAAAAGCTTTGAAATCAAAATCAAGTCATTACTTTCAGATATTGAAAAAATTCATGGTGAAAAGTACACTCTTGTTGCTGAAAATGAGAGGTTAACTGAATTATTAACCAAAACCAAAGCTGAGCAATCAGCTACTAAAGTGAAACTTGAAAAGTTTCAATTCTCTTCTAACAAGCTACAATAGTTACTTGATTCATAAAAGGATCCTAAGGACATGACTGGGATAGGATACAATTCTTGTCATCCACCATACAAAGACAATTACATTGTTATGTCTGAGCCACTCATTTTGTCTAAAACAAATGAACCTAAAGTTACTACAACAAAAATAGCAATTTCACAGATAACTAATCCTCAAAATAATCCAAATGTTTACATTGAAACAATTGAGGATAAAATCAGATTAGGTCATCCCATCAAGATCAAAGAGTGCTCAGACAAACATGTAAGTGTCAAGAAACAAAACAGTCCAGTCAAGGCAATTGTTCCTTTTGTGAAATTCATTCTAGAAAGACTTAAAGTGATTGAGAATGCTAAAGTGTCTTTGAAACCAACTGCTCCAAAAATAAAAATTGAACTAAACTCACTATAGAAATCAAAACAAGGAATAGGTTTTGATATCTTCAACAAAAAGGATGTTGATCAATTTGATTCAGAAGTGAGGAAGACTCGAAAGAAGCAAAGACATCCTTTTAACAAACAACACAGTAGAATTGTAAAACAATCTACTAATGTTGAAAAGGATGAACTTACTTCTTCAACAAAAGCAAAACAAGACTCAAAATTAAAACCAGTTAAAAATAATAAAGCTTCATCCCCCAAAACAAAGATCAAGCAGATGTACTGTGAAAATTATGACATGTCCAATCACAACACAGTTGAGTATTATTTTAATCAATATTGCTCAATCTGTGACATGAACAATCATTCAAACAAAAACTGTTATTTTAACAAGTATTGTTCTGTGTGTGATATGACAAATCACAATACATTTGATTGCTTCTTCAATCAGAAAGGCTTGAGAATTCCATAAAACAAGCCCATTTCACCAATTTCAACTATGAAGGTTAAAGCTGAAAGTCCACAACATAAAAAAAATTCAAGAATTTCAAATGCTGATGATGACTTCTATGACAATTGGAAGTCAAAGAGTGTCAAACAAAATTTAAATAAAATTATGAAACAATCACTCAATGTCTTTCCTAGATATAAAACAAAAGTGATTTTAGAAAATCAAAAGCGTGCCTAATTTCTATCTAGAATTAGGGATCAATGGTTTGACTACTATTCTGACACTTAAGTTGAAATTGAGCAGAAGAAAACAAGAAGAATCTCACACAAACCCATCAAAGCATCATCCTCTAAGCCAAAACCTAGAGAAAAATATCAAGAAGTTACAGTCATGGATAACACAGGTAACCCAAGACCATCATGGCTTGGGTTCCACATTCTAGCTAGTTTCTTTTTGCTTGTAGGGTTGTCTATCCAGGTCCAACAATTTATGGTATGTGGACAGTGGATGCTCCTAACATGACAGGAGATAGTTCCCTTATTCATGACTTCAAGCACATTCAAGGAACTACTGTAGCATTTGCTGGAGATTCATAAGGTGGCAGAATTATTAGTGAAGGATCTGTGACAAATGGATTACTGAGCTTTGACATAGTGAAGTACTACGAGTAGCTGAATTTCAATCTTCTTAGCGTATCTCAGATCTGTGACAAGAAATATTCCACTCACTTCACTGACACTCATTGCTACATTCTAAAACCAAGATTTCAAATTCCTGAAGAATGGGTTGTCTTGAAGACTCCAAGGAAGAATAATACCTATCTCTTAAACCTTAATTCTACGCATCCTAAAGAAGAAACATGTCTTGTGTCTAAATCATCATTTGATGAGTCACAACTTTGGCATAGATTCTTGGGACATACAAATTTCAAAAACATGAACAGATTGGTCAAAGGAAACAACGTTATTGGTTTACCTAAAAAAGAATTCCATTTCATTGACTATTGTTCTGCATGTCTCAAAGGAAAACAACACAAGTCTTATCACAAACCAAAGCTTGTGAACACCAACAATACTCCATTGAAATTACTTCACATGGATCTTTTTGGACCAACGAGCATTGGAAAGAAACAGTACTGTTTGGTGATCATTGATGACTATTCTCGTTTTATATGGTTTTCTTTTTACTTCATAAAAACGAAGCATCACAAATAATAAAAGGCGTTATCACTAAAAATGAGAATCAACTTGATTATAAAGTAAAATCAATTAGAAGTGATAATTAAAGAGAATTCAAAAATAAAGATCTAAGTTCATTTTGCACAACCAAAGGCATTGCTCATCAGTTCAGTGCAGCTACAACTCCTCAATAAAATGGGGTAGCTAAAAGGAGAAATAGAACACTAATTGAAGCAGCACGAACAATGCTAGCAGATACCAATTACCTTTTGGGTAGAAGCAGTTAACAAATCTTCATTTGTACAAAATAGAACTTTGATAGTCAAAGAAAGCGACATAACACCATATGAGCTTCTCTTTCACAGAAAACCATACACTGGATTTTTCAAGTCATTTGGTAGTCATGTATCAATATTAAACACCCGAGATCATTTAAGAAGGTTTGCTTCAACACCTGGTGAGGGATTCTTTATAGGTTATTCCTTAGTCTCAAAGGCTTTCAGAGTGTTTAATCCTAGAATTAACATCATTTATAAAACAACTAATGATCAATTCAGTGAACATTCCTTTCCTAATTCAACAAATGGTCCCAACTGGTTGTTTGATATTAACTCATTTACTAGATCTTTTGATTAGTTTCACTTTTGAAATGAAGTTAACCTACAATCACCAAGCACTTCCAGAACAGTAGAAAGAAGAGGTGATTTTCCTATGATCCCTCCTACATCTGCTGATCAACTTGATGAATATGTTTCATTGCAAGCTGATCCTATCGGACAAGTACCACAAAATGAGAGTGTTTCAACTGAGGTCGGTCCTAGTTCACTTCCTACTCTTTCAGATGAACTATCAAATGAAGTGAGGAATACTAAACCAGTCTCTGTGCTAGTTGACACTTGAAAAATGCAAATGATGATAGTGTACAAAGTGTAGCAGATGCTGAAGCAGAAATTAGTGAAGCCTTTGATTACTTTCATCACTCTCTAACATCACAACCTAAACGTGCCTCTTACCATGATGATTAGAATGTCTCTAACCTTGATGTATCAATTGTTGGTTACTCCATTTTAACCAATAGGATACATAAGGATCATCCAGTGTCAAGCATCATTTGTGAACTAGACGAGCGGGTGACTAGAAGCAAGTCAAGTATTTTAAACATCTGTTTGTTTTCTTGCTTTCTATGTTAGACAGTACCCAAGAACATAAAAGAGGCTCTTCAACACAACAACTGGATTGAGGTAATGTATGAAGAGTTGCTCTAGTTCAAGAAACAAGAAGTATGGCAACTGGTAGATCTACTCGAAGGTCAATAACCTATCGGTACCAGATGGTTATATAGAAACAAGACTAATGATAGGGGTATTGTCATCAGAAACAAAGCAATATTAGTGGCACAGGGGATACACTCAGGAAGAAGGAATAGATTATGATAAGGTATTTGCTTCGGTGGCCAGATTAGAGGCAATTAGACTTTTCCTTGTGTACTCTGCATCCATGAAATTCACAGTGTACTAAATGGATGTAAAGTGTGCATTTCTCTATGGCAAAATTTCTGAAGAAGTCTATATGAGTCAACCTCCAGGCTTTGAAGACCCGGATTTCCCTCATAGGGTATACAAGCTTGACGAATCATTGTATGGTCTACATCAAGCCCCACGAAAGTGGTATGAGACTCTATCATCCTTCCTTCTTGCACACGAGTATGAGAGAGGAAAGATTGATCAGACTCTTTTTAGAAAAAGAAAAGGAAAAGAAATTTTGCTAGTTCAGATCTATATGGATGATATTATTTTTGGCTCAACAAACAAGCAACTCTTCAAGAATTTTGAAGACCTTATGCATTCCAAGTTCCAAATGAGTGCAGTAGGGAACTCACTTTCTTCTTAGGGTTGCAAGTACAATAAATAGCTGATGGAATCTTCATCAATCAATCAAAATATATGAAAACGATGTTAAAGAAATTTCATTTTTCAAATTGTTAGTCCATTAGAACTCTTGTTGATACAAAGATAAAGATAGGTCCAGATTTAGAAGGAAATCAGTGGATCGGACTCATTATAGATCTATGATTGGATCACTCATGTATATAACAGCTAGTAAACCTAACATAATGTCTGGTGTATATGTTTGTGCTATGTATCAAGCAGATCCCAAGGAATCTCATGATTCTCAAGGGCAAGCCTGCACTTGGACTTTGGTATCCAAAGGAAGGAGATTTCAATCTATATGTATATATAGACAGTACTACGGGAGATGCAACTTTAATAGGAATTACACTTCTGGCGGTTGTCAATTTCTTGGCCCCAGACTCGTCTCCTGGTAGTGCAAGAAGCAGACTAACATGTCTGTTTCAACAGCAGAAGCTGAGTACATAGCAGCATCAGCATGTTGCGATCAAGTTCTCTAGATTCAAAACCATACGCTTGACTATAGTTTTAACTTCTTGCACACACCAATACACATTGACAACATAGTAGAAATGTTTAAACAAATAATCCACTTCAGCACTCAAAAACAAAGCACATTGAAATTAGATATCACTTTTTAAGAAACTGTGCTGAAAAGGGGTTAATCAAATTGATACAGGTCCAAACGGACAACCAATTAGCTTATTTATTCACTAAGGCATTTGAACCTAGTCGGTTTGAATTCTTATTTCAATCAATTGACCTGATTAACCTTGAATAAAATAACAAAATTAACAAAAACATTTAAATATTCAAGTATTACAAAAATACAAAAAGAAGTTATTTTGTTGTAGAATATGCTTTATACTTGGGAGATGATATAATTACAGTCATTATATCATTCACTATGCTTATTTCTAGAACTTAAATGACTGACATGACTTATCCGATATGCGGGTGTGCTCAGCTTGGAAAAGAAGACACATGCTATGATGAACCAAAGCTCATATTCAACTGTGAAGCATTCATCTCAAAGTATGTATAAGTATTTGCTTATCTAAATGTGTGTATATGTAGTAACGTAAACACACCAGGTAATGATACTTTATGAATCTCATTTTCTCACATTAGTTTCTCCTTTGTTTTGCTGAGCAAAGATCTAGAGAAATAGGCACATAGTGCTGATGTCATGATCCAACAAGATTCCAAATGAGGAACACATCCAACTTGGATGAAGCAATAAAAGAAACACATTCCATGTGAATGAACAAAAAGAATCCCAAAGAGGATCACCTTCCAAAGTGAAGTGAAAAAGAATCACAATGTGGATCAAATAAACAAAAGGATCAAAATAAAAGAATCCAATAAGGATCAATCAAAATGAAATATCATAATTTAAATGACCTGGTCAAGTAAGTTGTGAAAAAGTTCTATCATGCATTTCATGAGGGTGGTTGATCCTGCAATGCTTTTGAGTGTGAGTTACATGTTGAATACGCAATCAACTCAAAAACATGATGAAGATCACTAGCATCAAAATATTAACCAAGTATGACATTAAGAGGACAAACATACCTTCAATCAATATGTTCATGATTTTTTCTGTTTTACTAAAATTTGCTTACACTTGTAAAACATAAGATTGATATGATCCCAAATCAGGTATAACTCCTCTTCATGTAGAGATAAGGAAACAAAAATCACAAAAATAGTTTCTCTTCAAAATATTAAATCTTTAAAGTTTATATCTCATATGGATATAAACTTTAGGGGGAGTAATTAAAATTTTGACCATTATGTATAGTTGTTTCCTTTCTTAAAAAAATAAAAAACAGAAAAATGACTGTGTTGGTACAGAAGTTATACCATAGTGTTTTAGGTAATGCAGATATCTTGAAGAACAAAAGTCCAAGATCAGTCAACACCGGGAAACTTGTATCACATCTGATGAACAATTCAATCTATGCAAAAATTAACAAACCCAACAACAGTTAAGAACTTCATAAACATAAAATCAAAATACTCATCTTCATAACAGTCAAAAGCAAAAGACACATCTTCATAACAGTCAAAAGCACTAGACATGTCTTCATAAAAGACAAATCATTAAATAAAAAAAATAGGTAATAGTTTAAAATTTTAGTGCAGCTAAGTGCATTGGTTAATGCGAGTAAAGGTAACCCAGGCATATAACCAATGCAGGTAATAGTTTTGATTCATGAAACACAAGTGAAATTAATGCGGACAAGTTAACTCTCCCACACTAGTCTCACAACAAATACTTACCACAATTTTGGAAGTATTGAAAACTTATGCGGACACATTTATTCATCTGCATTTGTTTACACAGCCGCATTTCTTGAATATGGTTGACATCAGTGCTGATAAACTTTGTTGTGTATTTGCATCAAAAATAAATTAGAAGTGTGCTCACACTGTTCTGTCATGGTGTTTCAAGTTCAACAAATGTGGACGACCTGATTATTCATCCGCATTTGAATGAAGTAAATACGGCCAAGTAAAATGATCTTCCCTATTTGTTACAGTAAAATGTATGCTAAGTTTAACTTCCACATTTGCCACAATACTCAAATGTCTCCTAAGTTTAACTTCCGCATTTGCTATAGGACTCAAAATGACTGCTAAGTTTAACTTTCGCATTTGCTACAGTACTCAAAAGTCTGTTAAGTTTAACTTCAACATTTGATATAGTAGACAAATGCTGCCGAGTTTTACACATCCATATTTGGAATAGTATACAAATGCTGACAAATTTGTTCTTCCGTATTTGCTATAGTAATCAACCAAATTTGTTTAAATAACTTGTAAAATTTGTAAAAGCAATTAACTTGACTATTTAAATAGATCAACAAGAGTCATTTAATACTTTTCAAATTTGAGAGACTTTAAAGTGCAATGAGCGAACATTCTTACTGTTCTTCATTCATCACCAAAATTATCACAAACAGTCTGATTCTAGTGTTCTTCAAACATCATTTCTCCTCTATTTTGATTCTAAACGCGAAACAAGGTGATTTTCAATGGATTCAAAAAACTAACCGTCAAACTCATGATGAACTCAGAACCCTAAAAACAGATGGAATCATGAAAATCAAACTCAAACTAAGGATTGATAGACATTATCAAGTGCAATGAAACCTATGATTGTGAAAATTAACAATGAACAATCAATTTTCAAAACCCTAGGTTCATCGCATGAATAAGGGAACTATGAACTGGTAAATGTCGACTTCAAAACCTAGTTTTCAATGGTAAAAGATAGTCAAAACAAAAAAGATCATCAAAAACAAAGATAAAACACAACAAAAATGATCATTCATTACAAACTCAAGTTAGGTCAAATTTCTATGAAACAACACCTATGATTTTTCAATTTGGACCTAAACAAAGTCAAAATAGAAACAATCAACTTGAATTTATCTGTGTAATTGGATGATTGTGAGTCAGTTACTAATTCATATCTCTTTAATGTAGAGGTCAATGGCTAATCTCACGTGGAGCAAACTCCACAATGTTAGTGGATATCTTGACCCTGATGTCCCTGAAGCAGAAGGACTTAGAGACATGATCAGATTATTATCTACCACTAGAGTTTCTCATGCCATTACAGTGAGACCTGTTATATATGAGAACTTCATAAGATCATTCTGGAGTAGTGCTGAAGTAAAAGAGATTGATGGTTTCAAAACCTTATTAAGGAGATTCACTGATGATCACACCCTTTCCATCACTGAATAAACTGTGAGACACTGTCTACAGTTTGGTGATGATGCTGATACTCCTCAAGAACTTGAAGATGAGGATATAATGACCTTCTTTGCCAACATTGGGTATGAAGGAGGATATGAAGGAAAGCAGATAGAAAAACGGTTGGTGGATCTACAATAGACATTTTTGATACACATATTCCAACACTGTCTATCCAAAAGAAAGATAGGATGGAATGACATCCCTGTCACTACTTCATCTGCTATCTGTGCTCTGTGCACAAACAGGCATTCAACATGTCAGCTTATATATTTAATGGCTTGGTTTATAATATTCAAGATGGAAGGAGACACATATTTCTATGTACTGAAGGTTCTTGCAGTGCTTCATCAGTGAAGCCTTTCCTTAATTGACACAGGTAGGACCTGTGATGGATGTTCCCCATTACAATGCTAAGTCCTATAAGTACATCAATAAAAGGATCCCAAGAACTTCTATAGTGGGATTTTCTTTCCTTTTCTTCCTTGGATGTTGCAGCAGATTAACTAAGAAAATGATATAGATGAACAAGAAGATATAGCTCCAACTGATGAGCAAGATCATGAAGAAGAAGAACAAGTTGAACCTGATCAACAACATGTTGATGAGAATGCTGAAAAAGCTCAAGAAGAACAAAGATCTGTGTCACCACATGTTGAAGTAGGTGTGATCTTCATACTAGGCCTTCTGTTTAAGAAGCTGATATTGAATCACCCTTCAAACCATCTCCAATTCATTCTCCTACTATGTCTCCAGCTCACTTTTCTCCATTCCACTCTCCTCCAGCTACTGCAGAACCTGTTGAGTCTGTTAGTGCTTCTTTAAAGATTAACATTTTGTCTTTATGTGTCTTTTTATCTTTTTGTAATAGTATAGGGACTAGTCATGTAATTAGTTAGTTCCTTTTTCTGTTTATTGGTAGTATATATAGCTTAGACATGTGTAGGTTAGATAGATGGAATCTGCTACTTACACACATTGTAATTGTCTTTGCTTTATATCAATAAACTGGTTGAATTTTGTTGATATTGTGCTTTGATTTGATTACTTTGCCTGTGTTTTCATTGAATTATTAGCTAATATCATCAGAGATCTATACATTTGATCCTATCAAATGGTATCAGAGTTGTTGGTTGAGTGAATTGAGCTTTTGTCATACTTTGAAAACTCAAATTTCACTTAATTTTGTGATTGATTAGCGATTCAATTGAAATATTGTGGTTTTTAGTTGTGTTTAATCATCATACACATGAATTGAACCATAATTAGCAGTAAAACTCATCAAATTTAAGAGAATTAGTCGAAATTCGGTTCGAAAAGTGCTCAACTTTGTCTATCTGAAATTGGAGAAGGTTCACTGATTGTTGTTGATAATCAAAGAAATTGAAGAGAGAAGATTGTTAATCGGCATTAAACCAACTTAATTGGAAGATTTCGATTCAATTCATCAAGTTTTCATCGATTTCAGAAAAAATTGAGTTCGTTACGTTCATAAGAACATGATGAATGTGACGCATGAGGGTTGAGAATCACTGAAAATTGCCCAAGTGTTTAGACGTTTGACCACTGTTCAGACGGTTTACCACTATGTAGGCGGTTTTCAAGCAGACTGTTTACAACTGTTGAGAAGTTTTACTACTGTTTGAGCTCAAGTACTTCCAGACGCAACATACCTGTTGAGACGCATCAGAACTGTTTGGACGGTCGTAACTCTCAGACATCTGACAACTGTTCAGACATATTGCAACAGTTCAGACGTTTCTACTTTAGGTGGTTTTGAAAATTTTTCTTAGGCAATCCCTTAGACGGTTCTTGTTCAAACTCAGAAGTTTCTCAACTGTTGAGACGTTTCTTTACTGTTCAGGCGCATCTTCACTAGATACTTAATTTTTTTTAAATCAAAAACTAAAAAAAACAGAAAATTTAAAAATTAACAAAAATATAAATATGGTGAAATCAGAAGACTCAGAAAATAGAGTTCCTAAACTTAAAAACTGAGCTGATTTCAAAAATTGGTCTCCATTGACTCTGATCTTTGGAAATCAATTGAAAAAGGACCATACATTCCAATAACCACTGATGGGCCTGACAGGGATACTGTATATACTAAAGATTCCCAAGAACTCTACCCTGAAGATGGTTTACAAGGAGATGATTTGAAAAGAGTCAAGAATGATATCAAAGCATACTCCTTGATGTGTAAAGGACTACCTTTGGAAGTTCTTGCAAGGCTAGATGGATATCAGACTGGATATACTATGTACAAAGCCTTAAAGACCATCTGTGAAGGAGGAAAAGAGATCCAAAACCTCAAGAAACAAAAGCTGAAAAGGCAATTAGAGCTGTTTCAACATTTGTCTGGTGAAACAGTAAACCAGGTGATGAACAGATTTGTTCAGCTTACTACTGAGATGTCAACAGCTGGCATCAAGCCTGATCTTGAATATCTAAATCTTAGACTACTAAATGCTTTACCCTCCTCATGGAAACAAATTGTAACTTTGCTAAAGCATACTGAGAAGTTTCCAATGGATTTAGATTTGCTTATTGCCAAGATAGAGTCTGTTGAAATTGGTGAAAGCTCAAGGAACAATGACAGAGCAACATCAATATCACAATATCAGTTTGTTGCATCTCCTGCAAACTCTGTTGAAAATGCCTTCATGGCAAACAGTGAGAAGGTTCAAGAAGAAGAGGGAGACTTATTTGTTGAAGCAGGATTCTTTACTGATTCATCATTCACTAGTGTTCCTGCTTATACCTCACAGTCTCAACCTCAATCTCCTCCTAAATCTCAGAGTTCAAATGTTCAAACAGAGACTCCATCAACTAACTCTACTAAATCTAGCAAAGTTAAAGAAGTGATAAACATCCTATTAGAGGATGAAGAGACTAAAACTGCTTTCACTGCTTTTGTGGCTAGTTTTCAAGCATATCAAGGTAGCCAATTAACACAATTAGATCTTGTTTTGCAGGATTTGTTCGAGATGGATCCTGAAGTTGTTGAAGAGATGGACTTAAATTGGTTTTGACACAAAAACACTTATGTCAACAGGAAGTACAAGCCCAGTGCTAACAAGAATGTTGGTTTTGACAAGTCAAAGTCAAGGAGTTTTAATGGCAATAGTTATGGACATTTCTCCAGAGAATGCAAAGCTCTAAGGAACAATGGAGGAAATGCTCAATCAAGTTCTGGCAATCAAAGGTTTCAATAAGCTCAGAAGACTTTCCAAAAGCCTTATCAAATTCTTCCTATGCCTGAGCATAAAGAGGAATCAAAATCAGGTGAAGAGCCCAAGAAAGCTCTTGTAGTCAGCATTAAAGATGGTTATGATTGGAGTGCATATGCTAAACAGTTTACTAATGATCTAACCTCGAGTTTTTCTCTTGTTGTAGAAATTCAGGGGGAGGACTGGTAAGAGAATAGTGATCCAAAGGTGGAAGGTGAGAATGAAGAAGATAAGTATGATTGGATTGACTAATCTGATCCCAAGGAGGATACATATGAAGTAGCTCTAATGGCACAATCTGATCAACCTAAGGTTGACACTTCATCCTGAAAATCTGAAACCTCATCTCCCAAATTTCCTGAAATACCTTCTGAAATGAGAGAAGAACTGTGCACTAAATCATGCTTCGAACATGTTGAATATTATCAAAGCTATTCATGCAAAATCTGTGAGAAATTGAAACAAGAAGAGTCAATGCACAACAAATTAAACTCTGACCATAAAACAGCAGATCAAAAGATCATCTCTCTTAAAATATCATGAAACAAAACAATA
>BJCN01336574.1:1645-11872 GCA_018326445.1 Flaveria brownii
TTATGTGCATTTACATAAGTTCATAGCTTGTTTATTCACATATTAAAGATCCTTCTGATTTGGGTTTGTTCTTCATCTTAAAACATCATTTAGAATATGAAATTTTCAGTTTATAAACAAAGTTATAATGCTAAACTTCCACTGCATTTTTCAGAAAGTTTAATGGGTTAAACTACGTTTTTGTGTTCTAACAAACCCATCACACATTTCCACCAAAAACCCACACTCCCTCCTCTCTTCCCTTCAAAAATCCAGCCAAGGGCTCATCACCACCATATTATTCCATTTTCAACTCATTTTCTACAAATCTTTGGTGATTCAAGTGCCATTGTTGAAGACCAAGTGATTTTTAAAGCTTCCAAACATTCTACATCAACCCTTCCATCCTTTCTTGTATTTTTTTTGTGAGAACTTCCTCTACTTGTTAATATATATATATACATATATGTATCTTTTCACCATGATTATTCATCTTCTAGTTCATATGTACAACATTCATCCACAAAAGTCTTTCATGTTAAAAATGGTGCTTCTACTAACAAGGAGTTCTAATAGTAATATTTAATACAAGCCATATTAACATGAACTAAATAATGATTCTTGTTCTTAAACAAAAATAAATATTCATAGATCCATGTTTTACCAATTTACTAGTTGGTGATTTAATAAAAAGTTCTAAGAGTTTGTTTAAAATCTAAGAAAAATCACAAAATGGTTACATTATATTTATGGAATTTTAGATGTTTTACAAGTATTATTATGAATACTTATATATAATCCACACATTATATTTAGTTAGTGAATTGAAATATGAAAGTTGGTTATGACTAGATGGTAAGTTGACAAAATTACAAGTGTGATTATATACATATAAACATGGGAAATAAAAGGAAAAAATATGCTCTTCACGACTAAAAATTATGTTAGGTTAAAGAGTGTGTTAAAATGGTTGGTAGATGACTATTTGATAAAGATAACATATGACTTAGCTATTTTGGCATGAGACTCAAAATATGAATTTATAGATTTTATAATACTAGTTACTAGGTCACTTAAAAAGTTGGGTAAAGATATGTTGGTAAAATGACTAAATTAGTTAAGTAGTTCATACAAGGGAACTTTATTTTATAATATAATAAAATTTCTTAAATGGAGTAAATCCTAATTTAATATGTGCTAAGGTTCATAATAGCTAAATAAAATAAAAGAATAATCCCACTAAGAAAATAATTAAATAATTAATTTATGAGTATATATATATATATATATATATATATATATATATATAGATTATAAAATATGAAAACTAATGATTTTACTAGGATGATAATATTTTAAACTTGTATTCCAATTAATATAATGTAAATATTATTTTACCTAAGAATAGCTTCTACAATTTCATATTGTAAATTACATAACTAATTACTAAACACTCAAGTCACGTCTCGGGTCGAGTCAAAATGATATTTAATTACTCAAATAATATGTCAACTACAAGATACAAAGGTTTTTAAACACTTTCAAGCAAAGTTTAATTTATTAGTATTTTCTAAGTAATATATATTTCACAAATATTCATTTTGTGTCACCCAACGGGTCGTCGAGTCAAACGCTTTGTTACCAAGTGTGTGGATGAAGTCGTTACATGCTCATATTACACGTAGAAGCAATTACTTAGACATAAGTTGCCTTGTTTGTTCTAGGGTGAACTTAGTTTGGATTTTCCCGAGCACTTGCGATATTTACAGATTTCACGCCCGACTCACTCCACAGGTGAACTTAGTTTGGATTTTCCCAAGCACTTGTGATATTTACAGATTTCACGGCCGACTCACTCCACAGGTGAGTTTCAGGCCCCATTTTTACTTATTTTCCTTTTGGGGGAGATTACATAAAAATTACTATTTTCTTGAACACATTTACTTATCAATGATTTCATATGTTATATAAGTTGTTTACTTACTGTATGAAGTCCTCTGTTATCAAACCGTTAGTTTATTTCTCAAAGCGAGATAATCATGGATAGTCCTATTGGGTTTGACTACCCCACCCGGGTTAATTACCCTAACCTTGACTGGAGGTCTAAACGGGTGCTTTATTAGCCTGTTCACCCGTGTGCTTATGGTAGGCATGAGAGGCAATATATTACGGTTACAGTCTAGCTTCGTTTGAGACACTTATATAATTTGTAGCACTATGTATTATTACTTAAAACCTATGAATTCACCAACATTATGTTGACATATTTTTCATGCATGTTTTCTCAGGTAATTGATAGATACACCAAGTTAAGCTAGCATGGATCATCTCATGTTTAGGGCCATTCATGTTGTTTGGGACATTCATTTTCGTATTTATCATGTTTTGAAAACAATTTACCTTATTATTATTGCTTCCGCAATTTAACTCTGAAACAATTATGTATCTTAAACTTATTTGAGACGTATGTTTTACAAAACCATATAGTGATCGACCAGTGACTATGAAATCATGACGTTCGCACCCCGCGGGAAACCGCTGTGGTTTGGGGTGTGACAATAAAATACCAAAAAATTCAAACCAGTATATAATTTCTACTTTCTAACATTAAATTATATATTTTCTATTACTATTAACTTTTTTTTGAACTTTTGAGTGTTTTATCTTCGCATTCATAAACATGGGCCTGCAAATGAACCGAACAAACACGAACACCAACATGTTCATGTTCGTTCATTTAACTTTTAACGAACACAAACACGAACACAGAATCGAACACGATTTATTTGTTCATTTTCCTTTATTAAGAAAAATAAAAATGTATGTGTTCTTCATGTTTGTTTGGTTGAAAAGCTAAATGAACACTTCACGAACATAAATTAACATAAATGAACAATATTAAACAAACATAAATAAACATTAATAAACGAACATAAGTGAACGCAAAAAAACCCTAAATGGTCATTTTGATACTTTTAGGTGTATTAGTAGAAATTAAAATCTCACTAAACTTATAGTTTTTTACTATAACATAACAAACTTATGTTTCAAATATTAACACATAATACTCTTATATTATTAATATATTAATATATATAAATAAACAAACAAACATACATGAATGAACACACAAACGAACATAAATGACGAACATAAACGAACATACATGTACGAACATAAACGAACGTTCATGAACGTAAACGAACACACAAAACATGTGTTCATGTTTGTTTGTTTAATCAAACGAACACAAATTTTTTGTTTATGTTCTTTCGTTTTCTAATTAAACGAAATTCTTATCGAACAGTTCATGACTAGTTAATAAACATTTGGTTCGTTTAGAGTCTTAAATAAATATCTCACTAATGATCTTTTGCCTAACTAGTTAAGGTGAAGTACTCATAACATGTAAATATTGAGAGGTCATGGGTTCAAGTATCACTATAAGTAAAACTGTTTAGAGTTGAAGCAATAAATTTTCTCAACAATAGTTTTTCCCCTGAGGGGGTTGGGGGTGCGGTACCGACAGAAAAACAAATAATTAAACCCGATTAAGATAAAACTTATTCTTCACTAGCAAATTTACCCGTAAAAAAAGAAGATAAACAACTCAATCTCTAAACAATGCAACACCGCCCAAACACCGGCGAATGAATATCGTCATCGGAAGGTTTATCATGACTCTACTCCGGCCACCGTACTCACCGGCGAAGCCCCCTCTCCTCCCTTCCTCCGCCGTGTCCTTCGTCACACACCGTCGCCGGAGACATCTATTTAGCACCTTCAACTGCTCTGCTTCCACCAAATCGAACAAGGAGAAAGTCATCGTTATCTCCGGTCCCACGGGCGCCGGCAAAAGCAGGCTCGCGTTAGAGCTTTCGAAAAAACTCAATGGCGAAATCATCAGTGCAGACTCTGTTCAGGTATAATCCACAATATCTCTTATCTTTTCAATAGAAAACTCTAGTTAATTATTAGTGTAGGCAGTAGGTATGTATATAATTGGTGCTTCCTTTTTGAGTTTGTTGGTGTGCGAAGCTTTGGGAATGCTTAATTGTTCTTAGTGTTGAAGTTGGTGAAGGAAAATGAGTGAATTGTTTTCTCTTAAGTTGGGAAGGGTTTTAGGAATAGGGTTTAATTATGTTTTACTGGCCTGGTGAGTAAAGTTGATGAGGATAACATCATTTATTGTCTAATTGAGTTTGAGTGTATTGGAATCTAGACTCAATTGGTTGATTTCTAGTGCTTGTGATGTTCTTTAGGGTAAGATTTTGCTCAGTAACTTTTCTTAGTTTTCTTTTTCATGACAGGTTTATCGAGGACTTGATGTTGGATCTGCAAAACCTTCAATGAGTGAAAGACAGGTACTTCTAAGGTTACATACATTTACAATCCTTAGCTTCGGATTCTCACATGAAAAAGTTTATCTTATATTAATACTTTCATAGTAAACACTACTAAACAGTTAACAGACTATAATGTAATGTGAACTCATGGTTTCTTATCAATGTATGGTCATTTTGTTGCAGGAAGTGCCACATCATTTAGTTGACATCTTACACCCTGCTGAAGGTATATAGCCTTTGCAACATGTTGCAGATCATTGTTTTAGTCCACAAGCTAACCAGATCTTCCAACCAGATTATTCTGCTGGAAACTTTTATGATGATGGTAGGCAAGCTACAAAAGATATTCTTAATAGAGGCCGTGTTCCAATAGTTACTGGAGGAACTGGATTATACTTAAGATGGTATATTATTTGAATATTCGACTTTTCAGTTCTATCGATACTGGCTTTTCTAGTTCATGAAAGTTCTTTTTTAATCATGTTTAAGGTTCATATACGGGAAACCAGATGTTCCAAAGTCAACTCCAGAGATTAGTTTGGAAGTGCAATCTGAGCTTGCCAAATTTGAGAAAACCTATGACTGGGACGCTGCTGTGCAGTTGGTCACTGAAGCAGGTGATCCAACTGCTCAATCTTTGCCTGCCAATGATTGGTATCGTTTGCACCGTAAGCTTGAAATCATCAAGGTCAGTTTACATTTCACCATGCATAATGATGATATTTTGTACCAATGCACATGATGTGAAAGGATAAATGATGTTATGTTTGTATCAATGCACATGGTTAAAAAGATCCAGGTCAACATGCATTTCAACATTCATAAAGTGTACTGTATAAAAATTCTGTTGTCAAAAAGCCCACAAGGTGTGCGCCTAGGCCCTCAGGCACAGCCCAGCTCAGCATTATCGCCACGCTTCAAAAACCCCATTTTCAGGCACTCATGCCCATTTTTAGGCCATGTTTTGGCCAAATTTTGGGTAAAAATCGTCTGAATAAGTCTGAAACAATTACACTAGTCCTAAACAAGCTTGAATCAGCCTAAACTAGCACAAAGCAAGCCTAAAACATATCTAAAATCCCTAGAATGGTATTTTTATACTCTGCGCCTGAGCGCCTCGCTTAAACCAGCCCTCGATTTTTAAATGCTTTGCTCCTAGGCCAAGGCTCTCCCTTTGTGCCTTGAGTGCGCCTTGTGCCTTTGGCAACTATGGTATAAATAGATAAAAGATATATCGTATCCAAATGATCGGATTTAACTAGTCAAAATGGTACTTTGTCATGGCTTGCGTCACATTGGATTAATTTTGAGCCAAAATTCTTCAACTTTTTTTAATACATAGGTATTCTGTCATATAGTTTCAAAAATATATTATTTCTGTAGTGATTACTTTTTCTATAGAACAAGTTAGGAGATTTTTTCAATAAAAATACACTTTGGGTGACTTTGATGCAATTTACACATTTGACTGGCTTCCATCTATCCCATATTTCTTTTATTTTTCCCACTTCTACCGGTTAGAGATAAAAAATAATTGGCCATTCGTAAGGTAAATGGGCCAAAATTGCAACCTCTGAAAAAACTGATTGATATGCATTTCTGGCATGATCTACTTGATAAAGGATATGCCAAGTTTTATATAGCAAGGCGTTTGACAATTTAAATGTGTGCAAACAAGAAGTTTCTAACACCTGAAACAGTTGGTTTATTTGGATGCAATATACTTTGTAAAGAGTTTTGGAACATTATATTGAAAGTTCATCATTTATATTGCAGTCTACTGGGTTGCCTCCATCAGCTTTTCCAGTACCATATGATTCTTTTAAAGGAGAAACAGGTTCACATTCGACAGACCTTGTCGTTGACATTTCCACTGATGGAATTCTGGATGAGAAGCGCAAGGATTTGGATTATGATTTTATTTGTTTTTTTCTTTCAACATCAAGATTGGATCTTTATAGGTCAATCGACCTTCGGTGTGAAGATATGATTTCATTTTCAGGTATTGGAACCAGTAGGATTTTCATTTTGTCTGATTAGGCAAGTCATTATTGAATGATTGCACTTACTAAGTGTTTCTTTTTATAACTTTATATTAACCATTGTAGCTGCAAATTTCCATATACATGGAAAACTTGAATATGTTTGCTCCAATCTTAGCAGTGGTTTTAAAAGAGCAAATAACATGAAATCGTAACTTAGTTCAAGCCAGATTCCTATGTTTGGCGACAAACTTTGTTTTCACCTAGTAAACGCCAAACGGTTACATACTTCTAAATTTTAATTTAGGCAATCTTGTAAGTTTACCGGTTTCCGGACGCCAAATGTTCTCTATGTCATAAAGGTGAAAGTGGTCAAATCTACCCACCAATCAGATGCCACATCATCATTCTGACCAGGGATATGGATCAGTTTATCTTAAATCAGAACTTTTGAGAGTTGGTTATCTTAAATTATAATTTCTGAAATTAGCAAGTAACTTACTTTGTTTAGTGCTTGGTCAAAAAGCCATCCATGACATAAACCATTGGTATTGTTATAGTTTTAGCTTTTGGCTTTTTTAAAGGGATTATCTTTATATATTTTGGTTATCATGTCATATGATTAGGAGATAATGGTATATTGTCTGAAGCAAGATGGCTTATTGATATGGGTCTTCAGCCAAACACAAATTCTGCTACACGAGCAATAGGTTACAGACAGGTATTCTGTATTGCTCATATTTTATGCTCCTTCTCTTCTTATTAGTTTTTGGTTTTGTTTTCTTTATTTTTGGTCCTTTGAGTCTTTGGATTTTAGATTAGTTACATGTCTGAAATTTTTCTAGATCATGGGTAGCCAGGTCAATAGGGTTATACTTTGCCTCCAACAGATAAAAATTTTGTGGTTACATGGAAATGGGTTGAACAGGTAAACATCACCCAAAACTTACTCGAAATCCAAAAAAAAAACCCCTCATAAAGTGTTTTGTGCCAAAGTTAGATTATCATCATAATAATATAGTTACCTTTAATTATATTTAAAACACTTTGTGAAGTTCAAGAAAAAAGTCAAAATTGTTTGTGGATCACCCCAAGTCCAACCCGCTTATTTAGCGACATCTAATCCTTCTGGACAACCGAACATAGACGACTTTATAGACAATATTTCAGTTTTGAAGGTTGGAGTCTTTGCCTTAATCTCGTATCTTTTTAATGTTAAACTGCAGGCTATGGAATACCTTTTATATTGTGAAAATCAAGGAGGCAGAAGTTCGACAAGAGACTTTTATGCTTTTCTATCTGAATTTCAGAAAGCATCAAGGTGACTTTTTTATATATCTACCTTCTGATGGGAACCTTATAAATTTACTTTTACTTGAAATATAAGTTTTTTGTCTGATCCGGATTAATATTGCAGGAATTTTGCAAAACGACAGTTGACATGGTTTCGAAACGAGCCAATTTATCACTGGATTGATGCTTCTAGACCCCTTGTATGCCTCTCGTCTTCTAAACTTCAGCTCTCGATTTCTCCAATCATGTAATCTCTAAGTTATACCTTCTTGCAGACAGAGGTACTCAATTTTATTTATAAAGCATACCATGATCAAACCGGAAAACTGGTAGTACCTCGTTCACTTGCGATGGACAAAGATATAGCAGATCGGCGAGAAATTGCGCAACTGAAAACCTATCGAACTAAAAGAGGGTATGCACTTCACAGTTAGTCTAGAGGTGGCAATTTCAAACCATTTACTTATGAATGGTTTTATATGGGCTGTGATTTGAGTCAAACAGAACATGATAAAACTAATTAAAAAGGAGTGGTTTGTAAATCACATGTTTTTCATTAATGCATACAATTCCCTAAGTCACTTTATTAAAATATTCCACTAATAATTAAGATTTTGTAATCATAAGTAGCACATTAATTATTTATATGTTTTTACAAAATGGACAAAAAGGTGTTGTGACCTGTTTCCAACCCAAACCTGTTTCGGCCAAAATGACAAGCCACCCCTCTTAGTTTTTATCATCTATTTTTTAAGCTAAGCTGATCTTAAACATATACAGAGTTTTCATCAGCCAAGAGGACTGTTCTGATGTTCTTGACTGGATAAGCAATAATCAAAGGCGGAAGTCGGAATTGATTGCTACTTAGCTTGTACCAACAGCAAGGTTAGTTCTTTCATTCGGTTATGGTCACATCAATGTAAAACAAGAAGCTAGCTTTTGACCACTTAGCTTGCAGCATGTTCATATCTGTAATATGAGCTTTGTTTTTTAATCTTCTTTGTTCATTGGCCTCATAAATTTTGGTTTCTTGAACGTTCATTTGTGATTGAGATTGGTTATTAATATATTATAACTTTTGGCTACAATACTTTAACTGACTGTAATTAACTTTAATGAATCATTATAATGATTCATGAAAAAGATCATATTTTGATAGTTGTATAATATTATATCCTGGTGTGCACACTGTGAGGTATTCAGAATACACAGGAAGCAATCTATGCATACAAACAATATATGCATCCTCAAGAATTCTTCCACTTCTTCTTTGGACCGCCAGGGCTACTAATCGGAGTCTGCTCTGGTGCCGTCTTAAGAACGGCTGACACACACACATATTTCATTGATGGAACAAACAAGAACAGAGAATAACTATAAATACAAATTTCATTGAGTGTCTCTTAAGTGTAGCAAAGAACTGAGGCACATCTGAACTCTAGCATCAAACTTATGAAAACAATCTGGTATCTGGTCCAAAACACTGTTCCAAACCTAACAGGGTTCCTCTCAACTAAAACTAGTAGCAACCTATTTCATAGTTCATAGAACCTAATGGCTCCCTTTCAAAATACACCACCATGTTCAAGCACAACTTTCAGCGTTTAATATCCTTTTCAAACATCTAAAGCTGGTTTAGTTGTCATGCATCGTGTATTGGCACATCAGAAGCATTTTTGAAATTGCACAGCATTGGTTAAATGAGAGTCTGGCACAATCTGCAAAATAAAGAGAAAAAGACTTGGCAACTTGGTATTATTTATATGAATTCAGTCACTCTGATACACACTCATTTACATGATTGTTCCCTTTTGAAATTAATTAGAAGTCTAGTAAGTACCTTAATCTGCTTACTTTCAAGTCCTAAGTGAATGCCCTGCATCTCAACCACTTGCAGAGGAACTGTAGCTATGTGAATCTGCAAAGAAAGTATCAAAACAACAGCGAAAACATTTCAACTTGGTTTTATAAAAAAACACCATCAAATCAATTATAACCAGTAATTTCACTATGCCGAAAGAAACAATATAACGAATTACCACTCCAAGAGGTTCCAGAATCACTGCTTGACCTACTGATATTATCCCCTCTCAAATAAGCAGGATTCTCTTATATGCTTAATAAAATACAAGTATTTGTAATGTATCAGCCACATTGTAATCAATGATTACTTGTAATCAATGATTACTAATCATATTCCTCCAAGTATCTAGCATATGAACAGAAAAACTTGTTATGAAGGTGCACGCTCTCTTTTCTTCTGATGCCTCTGTGATAGAGACTGCAGGATTCTGCATTACTGCCAAATAATCCAAATAGTGAATCTTAAATGGTTCATACTTGTAGCATGGCCTGATTAGTTCCAGCTACTAGTCTCGCCTCTTCGACTTTCCTTATGTGATTACTAGAGGTGGCAAAAGAAATCAAAGTATATGATTTTGGGTCATAATGGGTGTTTTAAAAAAAAGACGGGTTAGTAGAGATTAAATAAAAAACACAAAGGGGTCAAGATGGGTTAAAAGTCTTTTTAGAAAAAAAAACATAGGTCAAGATGGGTTTTCAAAATTAGATCTACAAGTCTAAGTCAATATTTCTTTCACTCAAATTGATCGCCTCCGTCGCACAAG